>NC_069480.1:116473-153879 GCF_026875155.1 Cherax quadricarinatus
AAATTAAATTATTAGCTCAACTACTCTCCCCTCCGGACTTTCAAATTAATTACAACATATGGGACTCCCTCAGTGTTACACAAAAGCTCAACTACTCTCCCCTCTCCTCTCCAAATTAAATTCAACATAGCAACGCCCCTTGCATTATTCAGCAGCTCAATTACTCTTCCCAACCGAAATTAATTCCTCCAGTCACTCCCCTGACGTTATATTCAGCAACTCAAACTAGTCTTCCCGCCCACTCCAAAAGAATTCAACATAGCAAATCTGCCAGTTATTCTCCAACAGCTCAACTACTCTCCTCCCCCACACTCAAAATAATATTCAACAAGGCCACTCCACACACGTTACTCAGCAGTCAACTACTCTCCTCCCTCAACAAATTAAATTCAACATAGCAACTCCCCAGCATTTACTAGCAGCTCACTACTCTTAACCTCAATCCCCACTCTAAAATTAAATTTAACATAGCAACGTCCCCGCATTACTCACAGCTAAACTATCTCCCTCCCAACTCCAAATTAAATCACATTTTTGACTCCCCTCCGCATTATCAGCACTCACAAGTCTCCTACTCACTGTATCCAAATTAAATACGAACATAGCGACTCCTCGGCATTACTCAGGCAACTTAACTACTCTCCCCCTAAACTCCCCCAAAAAAAAAAAAAAATTTTAAATTAACGTAGTGACTCCACGGCATTACTCAGCAGCTGAACTACTCTCCTCCCCCCAATTCCAAAATTAAATTCAACATACAACTCTCCCTGCATTACTCAAGCAGGTCAACTACTCTCTCACCACACTCAAAATTAATTCAACACAGCCACTCCTCAGACATTACTCAGCAACTCAACTACTCTCCCCCACACTCAGAATTAAATTCAACATTGCAACTCCCCTGGAGTTACTCAGCAACTCACCTAATCACCTCCCATCTCAAAATTTAATTCATACATACCGTAATGTCCTCCCCGGCATTCTGAGCAGCTCAACTACTCTCCCCCCAGCACTCCACTCTCGAAATTAAAATTCAACATAGCGACTCCCCCTGGCGTTTTTTCATCAAGCAGCTCAACTAATCTCATCACCCACCGATCCAAATTAAATTCAACGTAGCGACTTCCCCGGCATTACTCAGCTGCTCAACTACTCAGCCCCACTCTAAATTAAATTCAACATAACTCCCCAGGCATTACTCAGCAGCTCAATTACTCTCGCCCCACTCAAAATTGAATTCAACATAGCAATTCCCCCGGCATTGCTCAGTAGCTCAAGTACTCTTCCCCCAACTCCAAATTAAATTCAACATAGCGTCTCCCCCGACGTTACTCAACAGCTCTACTACTCTCCTCCCACTCCAAATTAAATTCAATGTAGCGGCTCCAGCTGAGGTCAGTGGTCACCTGCGGTCATACCTGCCTAAACTCTTGGTAGTTAGCGTTGGCTGGTACGAAGCACCATGGCTTGTTGTAGTGATTTAGAATCTCAGGTTCAAGTGTTGAAGGAAATTGTACTTCTTCAGAAGGAAAATAGGAGGCTGAAGCTTTGCATAGATGAGTTTGGGAGTGAGTGAGAGAATTATATAGCTGGTAAGGAGGAAATGGTCACCAGCAGTGATAGTGGCAGCTGCTTTAATTGGCAAGTATTTCACAGCTCAGGGAGGAAGGAAGCCTGAGGAGAGGTAATGGTGAAGGAGTGAAGGTAGGAAATCGTTTCTCTGTATCTCCAAGACCAAGTACTTCAGGGGGGGATGTTAGTAGGTTGATGGTACCACAGATTCCCTGCTAATCAAAGTAAGAATACTTTTTATAGTAGATGCGATTCTCAGGAAGATATATGGACAATGCATTTGTAACAAACAGAAATGTCAGAGGAGTGTGTGCCTTCTTGGAGCTGGTGGCTGGGGTGACATAGTCAGGCAGTTGGATAATATTACGGCAGTAATGGGAACAAGCCCATTTATCTGTCTTAGTGCTGGGGGTATGACATGGAAGGCAGGAGAGAGGAGCTGCTGGATACGAAAGGTCAGCCTATAGAAGTAGTAAGTCTAAAGGAGGGATTCCATGAATGTAACACTTTCTTAGAAGGGATGGCTATGAATGGGATGCCCTGGACAATTGGTATAAATTGCCCCTCTAGACAGGTACTTCAAGGAACTTGCCAACCCATTCATTGATAACGCGGACCTATTCTTTGGCAACGTGATATGTATGCAAAGGATGGAGTTCATGCCTCTCTGGAGATGGCGTGGTTACCTTAGCCAATTCCACTGAGAGGGTATATGATGACGTGTCCTTAGAATTAAAACTGATAGATTATAGAGGTATGGGTTTTTGTGTGGATAACAATCAAGCTGCAGCGTTATGGTTAAAAACAGCAGTTATTTCCGAGGATACCTCAGGCTATGTTAAAGAAAGAACAATATTCAAAATAAGAGTTGCAAGTAATGACAAATCAATAATCAACAAACAAAGAAAGATAGAGAGGGCATCGAGATGACTGCTCCCTTAAGGTTTATAAACAAAAGTAGGATTCTTAAGAAATAAGATAGATGAGCTAAGATAATATAAAGTGCAGTAATATAGATATTATTGGTATAACAGATACCTGGTTCAACTGAAAGATAGAGAAATGCCATCTGAATGCAACATCAGGGTATATAAACTATTCCACACTGATAGGATCAACAGGAATGGTGGTGGAGTGGCGATGTATTCAGAGAAAATTTAAATTGTCTTAGACATGATATAAGATTAGGAAACATCGCAACACAGAATCTGTTTGGCTACAGTTTCCTCGAGGTACGTGACAAATTAATTTTGGGTGGTGATTTACAGGCCACCAAACCTTATAGGGAGTGCAGTAAGCTGTTATGGGATGAAATTCCATAAGCATCTAGATATTAAAAATGTTCTGCTAATGGAGATTTTTAACTTTAGGACAAAATTGAAATTGGAACAATATGACAGTAAAACTTAGAGTCTATTAGCGACTTTCTTGATACGGTTCGGATTGCTTTTAGAACAGTTTGTGACAGTAACCAACTAGAGGATACCAATCTCTTGACTTGGTTCTTGCTACAAAGATTCACTAATTAATAATCTTGAGTTTAATGATGAGCTTGGGGAAAGCGAGCAGAAATCATTTATTATTCAATATATCATGGATTACCCAGATACTTCAATCAAATATCTGTCCCCCAGAAATTTTTGCTTGGACGACTTCATGGACTGAAAAATTACCTGGGTGGGCTAAATTGCGATGACACTGACTATGGGTCAGGTAGGTGGATTCTTGTTGACAAAAGAATTTATCAGAGCATAGTTCTAGTGTCCAGACAACTTTTGTTCCGAGTAGGAAACTAGATCTAACAAAAATGATCCAAATGGACAACAATGATTAAAACATCTCATTGGTCAAAAGAGAGGCATCTATAGCATCAAAAATAAGGAGCGCAATTAAGAAATAAATATATTCAATTAAAGAGAGAAATAAAGAAAGTAATAAGAACAGCAAAAAGGGATTATGAGCTAAAGGACGCAAAGGGATTACCAAAGACTAACCCCAAACGGGTTCTTTCAGTATCTAGACGTTAGATTAGAACAAGATAGGCCCCTAAAGAGTACTCAGTTCAGATCTTGACAATGGACAAGGATAGTGTGTGAAATTTTCAGTCTAACTTCCTCGTCATTTTCAACCCAGGAAAATACTAGCGATATTTCTGAAATAATAGATTATTAGAACAAGACGATAATAAACTATGCACGATTGCGGGTGACTAGTGACATGGTCCTCAGACAAATAGAGAAATTATAAAAACTAACAATTTCCAGGTCCTGATGAACTGTTTACCAAGGTTTTAAGAATGTAAAGAGGAACTTAGCATACCTTTTTGCTAATCTTTTTAACATATACACTTACAAACATGGCCATAGTGCCTGACAAGTCGAAAATGGCAAAATATAATACCTATTTACAAGGGCAGGTGACAGGTCCTATGCTTTGAACTATAGACCAATAAGCCTTACCTCCTAGTGGAAATTATGGCATAATCAATAATTCGAAAGCAATTCGGTGCCATCTTGAAAGCATAAATTTATTAATGAATCTCAACACGGTTTTACAAAGTGCGTTCCTGTCTATGAACTTACTAACTTTTTCACTAAGTGTTTTGAGACGTAGATCATGGTAATGAATATGATATTGTGTATAAAGACTTCAGTATGACTTTCGATAGGGTTTCACATCAGAGGCTATTGAGGAAACTAAAGGCACACAGAATAGAAGGAGAAATTTTTTCCTGGTAGAAAGGCATAGTTGACAAATAGGCAGCACGAGTTTTGCATAAATGGGGAGAAATCAGAATGGGGGCACATCACAGGCGGTGTTCCGCAGGGGTCAGTGTAGGGCCCCATGTTGTTGACAATCTACATAAACGACATTGATGAGGGAATAAATAGCGACAAACAAATTTGCGAAAATCACCAAAACAGGCTGTCCAATCATTCTAATGAGGTCATTAGATCACTCCAGGATGATTTGAATAGACTGATGCAGTGGGAAGAGAAGTGGCAGAAGCAGTTTAATAGAGACAAATGCAAAGTTCTAAATGTTGGACAGGAAAATAACCATGACACATATAAACTAAATAATATAGATCTTAATATTATGGATTCCAAAAAGGATTTAGGAGTTGTGGTTAGCAGTAATCTGAAACCAAGACAAGTATTCACAATAAAGCTAACAGAACACTTGGCTTCATAGCAAGAAGCTTAAATAACAGAAGTCCTCAGGTTATTCTTTAACTCTATATATCCTTGGTTAGGTCTCATTTAGATTATGGTGCACAGTTCTGGTCACAGTATTACAGAATAAATATAAATGCTCTGGAAAACATACAAAGGAGGATGACAAAGCTGATCCCATTGTATCAGAAAATCTTCCTTGTGAGGATAGTAACAGAAGCCCCTGAATCTGCACTCTCTAGAAATGCGTAGAATTATATGGGAATATAATTTAAGGTGTTATAAATGGAAAATAAACAGGTATAATAAATAACGTGCTAAAAATATCTAACATAGAAACAGGGCTCGCACTATTGCTATTAAATTGGAAAATCAAATCATGAGGATATCGGAAAGCACTGTTTGGTAAACAAAGTTGTGGATGAGTGACAAACTCCTAATACCGTAATAGAACTAAGACGTTATGGTATTTAAATAGGTTGGATAAAAACATGATGGGTTGTGGGTGGTGTGAGTTGGACCTGACTATCTTGTGCTGCTGGGTCTGGTGCTTTGCTCCTCCTTTAAGTACGTGTCCTGACCTCACTATGTTAAAGGCATTTGGCTTTAAGCCGGTGGGAGAATTGGGCCTGCCTCGCATAGGCCAGTAGGCCGGCCACGGTGTTCCTTCTTTCTTATGTTATGTTTATATTGCTGGAATGTATCGATAAATTACAAGTCTTCTCAGAGCGAAATCTTTTCCCTGTTAAAAGCAATCGACTGTTCTTTCATCGCTTGGGTTGAAAGGGACAGCTGGTGGGAAAAATGCCAACGACAGAATGTTTTCCACTGCTTAGATTCAAAAACCCAGGCCTTCAGTAGTTAGCCAGAGACACTTAGTTAAACGAGTCGTAATACACAATAAAATACAGCCAAGTACAATATTAAGAACAAATAACTGTAATAATGTGACTAAACAAATACATGATACACTGTCACTAACCTGAGTGACAGTAGTTGCAGAGAACAATGATGTATCATAAAGCCACTGTGAACAAGATGTAGTTGAGTTGGTAAATACATCTGGCTGACATTGGTCAGTAATGTTGTTCTTAAGTGTCCAGACATGACACTGGTCACCCTCTGGGATGGCCCACTCAGTAAAGTTCTCCTCGTAATGGCTACTCTTGTCATCACAATCTGGCACTCACACATCTGGGTGTAAGAAAAATTAATTTAATTAAATGGCACCGAAATAATACTGTGTCCTCTGTCTCATCAAATAATTTTAATATTTTTCATAAATAGTGAAAGACAGGTTTGCATAAAAAATATTACTAACATCCCTATTTAGTATAAGTCTTCCATAAACAAAATATATATTGTGCCTCGCTAATTGTTTTATAAACAGCAGCATAAAAATATTACTAACATCCCCTATTTAGTATAAGTCTTCCATAAACTAAAATATATATTGTGCCTCGCTAATTGTTTTATAAACAGCAGCCATCTCCCCCCGAGGCAAGGTCACCCGAAAAACAAATAAAAGTTCTTTTTACGTTAAGTAATTTATACAGGAGAATGGATTACTAGCCCGTTACCCCTGGAATCGTCTCTTACGACACACATGGCTCACGGAGGAAGGATTCTTCTATACTTCCTCATGGAGTTGAAACAAATAAACAAGAACAAGATCTACTAAGAAACCAGACGAAAACACTGATGGGTGTGTATACAAAAACGAGAACATGCATGTGTAGCGTGACTTAAGTGTAAGTAGAAGTATGTTTATGTTATCATGTGTGTCTTCCAAACACCAACAAGCACCTCACAATATATATTTCTCTCTATAATCTGTGTTCTTCAAGATACTGAATTATAGCGTCTCGGCGTAATAAACTTCTAGCATTTAATAAACTGCACATTTTGATTTGTTATATTTACAAAATCGTTCTGAGAAGAAAATGTGATGTCACTGCACTACAATGTGGTGTCACTGCGCTACAATGTGGTGTCACTTCACTGCACTACAATGTGATTGTCCCACTGCACTACAATGGATGTCCACTGCACACAAAGTGATGTCACTGCACTACAATGTGGGTGTCACTGACTGACAATGTGATGTCACGCACTACAGATTGATGTCACTGCACTACAATGTGATGTCACTGCACTACAATGTGGTGTCACTGCACTACAATGTGGATGTCACTGCACTACAATGTGATGTCACTGCACTACAATGTGATGTCACTGCACTTACAATGTGGTTCACTGCACTACATATGTGATGTCTCTGCACTAAAATGTGGTGTCACTACACTACAAATGTGTGTCACTGCACTACAATGTTATGTCCACTGCACTACAATGTGGATGTCACAGACACTACAATGTGATGTCACTCTCTGCCACAATGTGATTCCACTGCTCTACAATGTGTGTCACTCTGCACTACAAAGTGATGTCACTGGCACTACAAAATTGGTTCAACTGCACTACAATGTGGGTCACTACAAACTACAAGTGATGTCACTCTGCACTACAATGTGGGTTCACTGCACTACAATGTGATGTCACTGCACTACAATGTGATGTCACTACACTACAATGTGATGTCCACTACTACACTACAATGTGATGTCACTACTGCACTAAAATGTGGGTGTCACAGCACTACAATGTGATGTCACTTCACTACAATGTGATGTCACTGCACAACAATGTGATGTCAACTCACTACAATGTTATGTCCACTGACTACAATGTGATGTCACTACTACACTACAATTGTGAAGTGTCACTCTCTGCACTACAAGTGATGTCACTGCACTACAATGTGGTGTCACTACAGCACTAAAATGTGATGCCACTGCACTACAATGTGATGGTCACTGCAACTACAATGTGATGTCACTTCACTACAAAGTTGATGTCACTGCACTACGGAACAATGTGATGTCACTACACTACAAATGTGAATGTCACTTTTGTGCACTACAATGTTGAATGTCACAACACTACAATTTGATGTCACTGCACTACAAAGTGGTGTCACTGCACTACTATGTGATGTCACTGCACTACAATGTGGTTCACTCTGCACTACAAATTGAATGTCACAGCACTACAATGTGATGTCACAGCACTACAATGTGATGTCACTGCACTACAAGGTGATGTCACTCTGCCACTAACAATGTGGTGTCACTGCACTAACAATGTGATGTCACTGCACTACAATGTGATTCACTACACTACAATGTGATGTCACTGCACTACAATGTGATGTCACTACACTAACAATTGATGTCACTTCTTGCACTACAATGTGGAGTCACTGCCTGCACTACAATGTGATGTCACTGGCACTACAATGTGGTTGTCAACTGCAACACAAATGTGATGTCACTGCACTACAATGTGATGTCACAGCACTACAATGTGAATGTCACTGCAACTACACAATGTGATGTCACTGCACTACAATGTGGTTGTCACTGCACTACTATGTGATTCACTGCACTACAATGGTGGTGTCACTGCACTACAATGTGGTTGTCACACCTACACTACATGTGAATTGTCACTGCACTCAATGTGGTTCACTGCACTACAATGTGATGTCCACTGCACTACAATGTGAATGTCACTACACAAATGTGATGTCCCTACACTAACAATGTGATGTCACTGCACTACAAATGTGGTGTCACAGCACTACAATGTGATGTCACTTCACTACAATGTGATTCACTGCAAACTACAAATGTGATGTCACTACACACAATGTGATGTCACTTGCACTACAATGTGATTCAATACACTAACAAATGTGATGTCACTGCACTACAATGTGGATGTCACTCTACACTACAATGTGATTCACAGCACTACAATGTGGATGTCACTACACTACAATGGATGTCACAAGCACTACAATGTGATGTCACTTCACTCAATGTGATGTCACTGCACTACATATGTATGTTCACTACACTACAATGTGATGTCACTACACTTACAATGTGATGTCCACTGCACTACCATTGGATGTCACTTGCACTGACAATGTGATGTCACTACACTACAATGTGATGTCTCTACTGCACTAGACAATGGTGTCACTACACTATAATGTGATGTCAACTGCACTACAAAGTGATGTCAACTACCTACAATGTAATGTCACTGCTACCACTTTGCACTAACAATGTGATGTCACTACAAACTACAATGTGATGTCACAGCACTACAATGTGATGTCACTATACACTACAATGTGATGTCACGCACTACAATTGATGTCACTACAACACTACAATGTGATGTCACTAGCACTACAATGTGGATGTCACACTACACTACACATGTGATGTCACTACACTACAATGTATGTCACAGCACTACATGTGATGTCACTCTACACTACAATGTGATGTCACAGCACTACAATGTGATGTCACATCACTATAATGTGATGTTCACTGCACTACAAATGGTGATGATCACTACACTACATGTGATGTCACTACACTACAATGTGATGTCACTTGGACTTGTATGGCACTGTCAATGTGACAGGGGTGTAGATAGGCACGGGGGGGGGGGGTTGGGGTACACTACAAATGTGATCACTGCACTACAATGTGATGTCACTGGGACACTACCTAGTGAGTCACTACACTACAATGTGGGTGTCCGGGACTTGGCACTACAATGTGGATGTCACTGCACTACAATGTTGATGTCAAAACTGTCAACTACAATGTGATGTCACTGCACTACAATGTGGTGTCAACTGCACAACACTGTATTTCACTGCACTACAAGGTGATGTCACTATGCAACTACAATGTGATGTCACTGCACTACAATGTGATGTCACTGCACTACCAATGTGATTCACTAACTGCACTACAATGTGATGTCACTGCACTACAAGTGGTGTCACTGCATCTACAATGTGTGTCACCGCACTACAATGTGGTGTCACTGCACTACAACGGTGATGTCACTGCAATACAATTTGTGTCACAGCAACTACAAAGTGATGTCCACTGCACTACAAGTGATGTCCTGTCACTACAATGCGATGGTCACAGCACTACATTGTGATGTCACTGCACTACAATGTGGTTCAACTACACTACAATGTGAATGTCACAGCACTACAATGTGATGTCACTGCATACTACCAAGCAACCAGGATTCCAAGTGCCTGTTATCCTGGTGTAAAGGCAGCAAAATAACACACAGCAGAAAACTTTTGACTTATATATCCTTCACAAATTTAGAACCGCAGTATATACACTATATACAATTGATGTAACAGTGGATAGGTATTAGTGCACTCTAACGTAAAGCAAGGCTTCCAACCAGCACCAGTATAGCCATGTTCAATATGACATGATGGTAACGTTCATCTGAACATGAAGGATATCATGTTAAATAAGAAAATGAAGAGTAGAGCATGTTGTCATCATGAACAGAAGGATAGCAATGTTCATCATACGAACATGAAGGATAGCATGTTCAATCATGAACATGAAGGATAGCATGTTTCATCATGAACGTTGAAGGATTCATGTTCATCATGAACATGAAGGATAGCAATGTTCATCACGAACATGAAGATAACATGGTTCATCATGAACATGAAGGATAGCTTTTCATCCATGAACATGAAAGGATAGCATGTTCATCATGAACATGAGGAAGCATGTTCATCATGAATAATGAAAAGTTGGGGGGGGGGGGGGGGGGGGTTTTTTTTAACCATGAAGGATAGCAATGTTCATTCAGAACATGAAGGGATTATCATGTTCATCAGAACATGAAGGATAGATGTTCATCATGAACTGAAGGATAGCATGTTCATCATGAACATGAAGGATAGCATGTTCATCATGAACATGAAGGATAGCATGTTCATCATGAACATGAAGGATAGCATGTTCATCATGAACATGAAGGATAACGTGTTCATCATGAACAGAATGAAATCATGTTAAATAAGAAAATTTGAAGGTAAGCTGTTCATCATGAGCTGAAGGATAGCAAATGTTCATCATGAACATGAAAGATAGCATGTTCATCATCAACAAGAAGGATAGCATGTTCATCATGAACATGAAGGATAGCATGTTCCTCATGAACATGAAGGATAACATGTTCATCATGAAGAGTAAGTTGTAGTCAAAGACAGACAGCATGTTCATCATGAACAGGATAGCATGTTCAATCATGAACATGAAGAGTAGCATGTTCATGGGGAACAGTAAGATGTTATTCAAGAAGGATAGCATGTTCATCATGAACATGAGGGATAACATGTTCATCATGAACATTAACATTATGTTCAAGAAGAGTAATATGATAATTACGATGAAAGACAAGTTCATCACTTAAGACAGCAAGTTCTATAAGAAAGTCATCAAGTTCATGAACACCAAGTTCCCACTGCCTTGTGTCCCTGAAAACTGTTACTTTGAATTCAGCTTCACAAAACTCAGAGAGTTGCAACATATTGCAAAGGTTAATCAACAATCAGACTGTCCTCAGAAGTCATCAACACATACCTGACTGTGGCATGCAAGGAGTACGTAACTATAATTCAGCGTATGTACACACCCTCATTAAAATGGTACCTCCCAACCAGAGAAACGATACTAAGAATCGGACGATGGGATCCCATAGTCAGATCAGTATCTAGGTTCAGCCAATGAGAAGGAGGGTCTGGCAATTGTGGAGGTGATTTGGTTACCACTCACGTCTTCACTCTTGTCATATCCATACTAGAGCTGCTAGACGCATGGTCTGCTCTATTACCATGCTGTGCACTAATACCTAGTGTCGTACATAGTGTATATAGTGTACATACTGCTGTTTATACTTGGTGAAGGATAATATAAGTCAAAGATTTCTGCTGTGTTTCTTTGCTGCTTTACATTAAAGATAATAGCCCAAGTTTTCCTGGGTTATAAATACTGACTAAACACCTTTCCTACTACATCTGACTCTGATCAACTAAATTTTTTATATTAACACACTGGCCGATTCCCACCAAGGCCCGAAAAAGAAAAACTTTCACCATCATTCACTCCATCACTGTCTTGCCAGAAGGGTGCTTTACACTACAGTTTTTAACTGGCAACATTAACACCCTCGTTCAGAGTGCAGGCACTGTACTTTTCCCATCTCCAAGACTCAAGCCCCCCTGCCTTTTCCCTGAACCCCCTTCATAAATGTTACTTTGCTCGCATTCCAACAGCACGTCAAGAATTAAAAACCATTAATGTCTCCGATCACTCCTATCAAACACGCTCATGCATGCATGCTGAAGTCCAAGCCCCCTCGCACACAACACCTCGCTTTACGACCCCCCCCCTCCAACCTTATCATAGCCCCACCCCTTCCATCCACAACAGACTGATACAAACTTGAAGTCATCTGTTTCACTCATTCTCTCTACATGTCCAACCACTTTCAACACCTTCCACAGCCCTCTTGGACAATTGTTTATGATAATCCCGCACACCCCTAACTTCCAAACTAAGAATTCTCTCTCTCATCTACCGGGTTGATATACGGATTTTCACCCCCCGCATGAGCCGGCGACTTGGGGCGGGGGGGGCGGACCAACCATCGACATCACGCCACTAGCCTCCACCTTGCTACCATGGCTGTGCAACATTCAACACCGCCACGCTATGCACGAACGGGGCCAAGTTTTGGGAACCTCTCTGTAATTGTACAACCGCTCACACGCTCGGACCACTGCACCCAAATACCGGCAGGCAGCTAAGGAGTCGCACGGCCCTGCTCGCCCCCTAGACTAAATAACTGCTGGGGGTCGTCCGTGCGTTCCACCACCTGATCCCTAGGAGAGATCCCTCTGGCACCAGGTGGTGGCGCGGGGCCCAAAGACATCATACTCCTTGGTGCATACCACAAGGTAGCAGGTGCTCGCCGGGGCCCAGGGGAGGGCCCCACGCGCTCGCCGCACACATCCAACCAATCCCCGGGTCACCACTAACCACCAGGCAGAGCGGGACTTCCAGGGGCGGGACGCCAGTCATGGCACACGTCCCAGCAAACCAGGTCTCGCTCCTTACGCTGCAAAAATAACACCTGTGCTAGACCACTCCCAATCCACGATACCATACAGACACTAAAACCAAAACGAACAATGGTAATCCGACCCCACGCAGCCCACCGCCCCCAAGGCACATACCCTCTCCCGAGACCCGCACGGGGGCGGTCTCCCCGCTTGCCCCATATTCTTCCCGCACCCACTAACTAAGATTGCTAACAAACACCAACGAACCCAGCCCTCGGCTCCATGGCACGAAAGTGGGTCCTATGCGCGTGTGGCCGAGCTCCAGCATTTAGTGGGGGGTGGGGTGCTGCTCCCGAGGATCCAGACACCAATCTCTCATGGCCCCCCGCCCCAGGCAGCACCCACACAACCCGCGCCCCCCTTATATCCGTCGACAGGGCCCCCGGTAGGGGGTCCGAATTAGGCACCTTCTTGGGACCAAAATTTTAGGCACGTTGCCCGTGATGGGGGAACCAAATCCCAACGAAAGGGAACCCGGGATGTCCCGGTACAGCAATGTAGGGTCCAATCGGTAGCCATTTTCGCCATAAATCCGGGGGTGGGCTACCACGTGTTCCCCAACCCGGCCGTAACGAAGCATTCCGCGCCCCCGCCACAGCGCCATCCGCCGCACGGATGCACTCCAAAACCCACACCCACCCACCCCCCCCCTCCCACACACCTCCAACACACCACCCGAAACACGTTATATGTTTCACTGTTAAACACCTGGTCCACACACCCCCTACCTTTCCTAAAGCCCTCCTTGTTCCATCTACTATCCTATTCTCTGACTTACTCTTAATTCTTTCACTAACTCTACCATCCACTTTACCAAGTATACTCAACAGACTTATCCCCTCTATAATTTTTGTGCACTCTCTTTAGTCCCATTTGCCTTACACAAAGAACTATGCATGCTTTCTGCCATCCCAAGGTACCTTAGACCCTCTTTCCATACATTTATAAAATTAATTGCGCCAACCACTCCAAACCACTCCAACCACACCTGCTTTAAACATTTCTATCTTTTAGTTCCCATCAATCCTCGGCTGCCTTACCCCCTTTCATTTTACCTACTGCCTCACGAACTTCCCTTCCCCCAACACTTCACAACTGGCTCTTCTCACTCCTACAAGTTGTTATTCCTCCTTGCCCTATACACGAAATCATAGCTTCCCTATCTTCATCAGACATTTAACAATTCTAAAATATTCCCTCCATCTTCCCTCCAAGCCGTTTAACTATATTTAATAACTCTCCTCTCCTATATTTTATAACTGACAAATCCATTTGATCTCTAGGCTTCCTTAACTTGTTAATCTCACTCACTCTCAAAACTTTTTCTATTTTCACAACAAAATTTGTTGATAACAGTCTCACCCACCTCTCTCATTTGCTCTACGTTTTACATGCTTCATCACTCACCACTCTCTTAATAACCTCTCTCTTTTTCTCCATATACTCTTCCTCACTGCATCACTTCTTTACTTAGTACAAACTTCTCATAAGCTAACCTTTTTCTTCTCACCTTACTACTCTTCTTCAACATCATCATTACCACACAATCGCTCCTCTTCCCACTTTCCCTGTAACCACAAACTTCGCTGATCACTCTAACACTACATTTTTAACATTAACCCCATACCTCCTCGAACCCATTTGCCTATGCTCTCATTAGCCCATTTAATCCTCTCTTTCCCTGATTGCTTCTATTCTCCTTGTATCCCATCTAACCTTTTACCCTCAGTGGTAGCTACAACTAGAAAGTGATCTGATATATCTGGTGGCCTCTCTATAAACATGTACATCCTGAAGTCTACTCACAGTCTTTTAACTGCCAATACATAATCCAACAAACTACTGTCATTTCGCCCTACTTCATATCTTGTATACTTATTTATCCTCTTTTTCTTAAAATATGTGTACCTATAACTAAACCCCCTTTCAAACAAAGTTCAATCAAAGGGGGCCCCATTATCATTTACCCTGCACCCCAATCTTACCTACCACACCCTCTCTAAAAGTTTCTCCCTACTTTAGCATTCAGGTCCCCTACCGACAATTACCTCTCTCACATGGTTCAAAAGTTCCTATACATTCACTTAACACTTCCAAAATCTCTCTCTCTCCTCTACATTCCTCTCTTCTCAGGTGCATACACGCTTATTTTGACCCACTTTTCGCATCCAACCTTTAATTTTAATCCACATAATTCTTGTAATTTACATATTCATATTCCCTTTTTCCCTTCCATAACTGCTCCATCAACATTACTGCTTCCCCTTCCTTTGTCTCTAACTCCTCAACAACTCCCGATTTATCCCATTTATTTCCCCCCACGCGAAACTCCCCCTACCCCCTTCAGCTTTGTTTCGCTTAGGGCCCAGGACAATCCAACTTACTTTTTATTCATATAACATCAGCAATCTTGTTTCTTGTCATCCGCACTACATCCACGCACATTCAAGCATCCCAGTTTTATAAAGTTTTCTTCTCTTTTTTTCAGTAAATGTTTTATAGAGAAGGGGTTACTAGCCCATTGCTCCCCGGCATTTTTTAGGTCGCCTCATAACACACGCATGGCTTACGGAGGAAAGATTCTTTTCCCACTTCCCCATGGACAATAGAAGAAATAAAGAAGAACAAGAGCTAGTTAGAAAAAGGAGAAAAACCTAGATGTATGTATATATATATGCATGTGCGTGTCTGTGAAGTGTGACCAAAGTGTAAGTAGGAGTAGCAAGATATCGCTTTTATCTAGCGTGTTTATGAGACAGAAAAAGAAACCAGCAATCCTACCATCATGCAAAACAGTTACAGGTTTCTGTTTCACAGTCATCTGGCAGGATCAACTAAATATTACTCTTTATTCAGAGATTGTCAGTGCAGTCATAGTTGTGTTTATATCTGCCTCTTTGAATCATGATGTAAACTAGGAAGCGCAAGACAAACTAAGATTCAGTGAATAAGAAAGAAGGACCTGTCTAGTATGGGCATACTAGGCAGGAACATCTAACATTTCCACATTCTGATTCATACTGTTTTACGTCTTTAAAAACTACCCATAACACTTATTATATTTAACTTACTTGGCTCATTGTTTTAAATCTTATCATTAACTGTTAGCTCAAAGACAACTGTGATAATTGAGGATGCAGTTCACATATACACAATAAATATTTACATTATTTGAATATGGAATTAATGGAAATTCTTTATATAATGGCTAGATCTCCTGTTATATATAACTCATAATAAACACTAGTAATAACTTACCTGTAATTAACAGGATTGTCAGTGAAAGTCATGCTGACCACTGCCATGGCTGGATAAAGTGTAACCCTGGAGCAGCTTAGGACCGAAATACGAACTTCGTGTGTACTGTATGCCTAAATGGACCTAAGGAGTCATGTCGATTGATTTACGAAATCAATCGTTGATAGCCTTGTTTCAGTCATTTTCTAAGACGTCACTACTATAACGTACTGAAACTGGGTGACTTGAAATTAAATTATTAGCTCAACTACTCTCCCCTCCGGACTTTCAAATTAATTACAACATATGGGACTCCCTCAGTGTTACACAAAAGCTCAACTACTCTCCCCTCTCCTCTCCAAATTAAATTCAACATAGCAACGCCCCTTGCATTATTCAGCAGCTCAATTACTCTTCCCAACCGAAATTAATTCCTCCAGTCACTCCCCTGACGTTATATTCAGCAACTCAAACTAGTCTTCCCGCCCACTCCAAAAGAATTCAACATAGCAAATCTGCCAGTTATTCTCCAACAGCTCAACTACTCTCCTCCCCCACACTCAAAATAATATTCAACAAGGCCACTCCACACACGTTACTCAGCAGTCAACTACTCTCCTCCCTCAACAAATTAAATTCAACATAGCAACTCCCCAGCATTTACTAGCAGCTCACTACTCTTAACCTCAATCCCCACTCTAAAATTAAATTTAACATAGCAACGTCCCCGCATTACTCACAGCTAAACTATCTCCCTCCCAACTCCAAATTAAATCACATTTTTGACTCCCCTCCGCATTATCAGCACTCACAAGTCTCCTACTCACTGTATCCAAATTAAATACGAACATAGCGACTCCTCGGCATTACTCAGGCAACTTAACTACTCTCCCCCTAAACTCCCCCAAAAAAAAAAAAAAATTTTAAATTAACGTAGTGACTCCACGGCATTACTCAGCAGCTGAACTACTCTCCTCCCCCCAATTCCAAAATTAAATTCAACATACAACTCTCCCTGCATTACTCAAGCAGGTCAACTACTCTCTCACCACACTCAAAATTAATTCAACACAGCCACTCCTCAGACATTACTCAGCAACTCAACTACTCTCCCCCACACTCAGAATTAAATTCAACATTGCAACTCCCCTGGAGTTACTCAGCAACTCACCTAATCACCTCCCATCTCAAAATTTAATTCATACATACCGTAATGTCCTCCCCGGCATTCTGAGCAGCTCAACTACTCTCCCCCCAGCACTCCACTCTCGAAATTAAAATTCAACATAGCGACTCCCCCTGGCGTTTTTTCATCAAGCAGCTCAACTAATCTCATCACCCACCGATCCAAATTAAATTCAACGTAGCCGACTTCCCCGGCATTTACTCAGCTGCTCAACTACTCAGCCCCCACTCTAAAATTAAATTCAACATAACTCCCCAGGCATTACTCAGCAGCTCAATTACTCTCGCCCCCTCAAAATTGAATTCACATAGGAACTCCCCCCGGCATTGCTCAGTAGCTCAAGTACTCTTCCCTCACTTTCCAAATTAATTCAACATAGGCGACTCCCCCGAAGTTACTCAACAGCTCTACTACTCTCCTCCCACTCCAAATTAAATTCAATGTAGCGGCTCCAGCTGAGGTCAGTGGTCACCTGCGGTCATACCTGCCTAAACTCTTGGTAGTTAGCGTTGGCTGGTACGAAGCACCATGGCTTGTTGTAGTGATTTAGAATCTCAGGTTCAAGTGTTGAAGGAAATTGTACTTCTTCAGAAGGAAAATAGGAGGCTGAAGCTTTGCATAGATGAGTTTGGGAGTGAGTGAGAGAATTATATAGCTGGTAAGGAGGAAATGGTCACCAGCAGTGATAGTGGCAGCTGCTTTAATTGGCAAGTATTTCACAGCTCAGGGAGAAGGAAGCTGAGGAGAGGTAATGGAGAAGGTGTGAAGGTAGGAAATCGATTCTCTGTTCTCCAAGACCAAGTACTTCAGGGGGGGATGTTAGTAGGTTGATGGTACCACAGATTCCCTGCTAATCAAAGTAAGAATACTTTTTATAGTAGATGCGATTCTCAGGAAGATATATGGACAATGCATTTGTAACAAACAGAAATGTCAGAGGAGTGTGTGCCTTCTTGGAGCTGGTGGCTGGGGTGACATAGTCAGGCAGTTGGATAATATTACGGCAGTAATGGGAACAAGCCCATTTATCTGTCTTAGTGCTGGGGGTATGACATGGAAGGCAGGAGAGAGGAGCTGCTGGATACGAAAGGTCAGCCTATAGAAGTAGTAAGTCTAAAGGAGGGATTCCATGAATGTAACACTTTCTTAGAAGGGATGGCTATGAATGGGATGCCCTGGACAATTGGTATAAATTGCCCCTCTAGACAGGTACTTCAAGGAACTTGCCAACCCATTCATTGATAACGCGGACCTATTCTTTGGCAACGTGATATGTATGCAAAGGATGGAGTTCATGCCTCTCTGGAGATGGCGTGGTTACCTTAGCCAATTCCACTGAGAGGGTATATGATGACGTGTCCTTAGAATTAAAACTGATAGATTATAGAGGTATGGGTTTTTGTGTGGATAACAATCAAGCTGCAGCGTTATGGTTAAAAACAGCAGTTATTTCCGAGGATACCTCAGGCTATGTTAAAGAAAGAACAATATTCAAAATAAGAGTTGCAAGTAATGACAAATCAATAATCAACAAACAAAGAAAGATAGAGAGGGCATCGAGATGACTGCTCCCTTAAGGTTTATAAACAAAAGTAGGATTCTTAAGAAATAAGATAGATGAGCTAAGATAATATAAAGTGCAGTAATATAGATATTATTGGTATAACAGATACCTGGTTCAACTGAAAGATAGAGAAATGCCATCTGAATGCAACATCAGGGTATATAAACTATTCCACACTGATAGGATCAACAGGAATGGTGGTGGAGTGGCGATGTATTCAGAGAAAATTTAAATTGTCTTAGACATGATATAAGATTAGGAAACATCGCAACACAGAATCTGTTTGGCTACAGTTTCCTCGAGGTACGTGACAAATTAATTTTGGGTGGTGATTTACAGGCCACCAAACCTTATAGGGAGTGCAGTAAGCTGTTATGGGATGAAATTCCATAAGCATCTAGATATTAAAAATGTTCTGCTAATGGAGATTTTTAACTTTAGGACAAAATTGAAATTGGAACAATATGACAGTAAAACTTAGAGTCTATTAGCGACTTTCTTGATACGGTTCGGATTGCTTTTAGAACAGTTTGTGACAGTAACCAACTAGAGGATACCAATCTCTTGACTTGGTTCTTGCTACAAAGATTCACTAATTAATAATCTTGAGTTTAATGATGAGCTTGGGGAAAGCGAGCAGAAATCATTTATTATTCAATATATCATGGATTACCCAGATACTTCAATCAAATATCTGTCCCCCAGAAATTTTTGCTTGGACGACTTCATGGACTGAAAAATTACCTGGGTGGGCTAAATTGCGATGACACTGACTATGGGTCAGGTAGGTGGATTCTTGTTGACAAAAGAATTTATCAGAGCATAGTTCTAGTGTCCAGACAACTTTTGTTCCGAGTAGGAAACTAGATCTAACAAAAATGATCCAAATGGACAACAATGATTAAAACATCTCATTGGTCAAAAGAGAGGCATCTATAGCATCAAAAATAAGGAGCGCAATTAAGAAATAAATATATTCAATTAAAGAGAGAAATAAAGAAAGTAATAAGAACAGCAAAAAGGGATTATGAGCTAAAGGACGCAAAGGGATTACCAAAGACTAACCCCAAACGGGTTCTTTCAGTATCTAGACGTTAGATTAGAACAAGATAGGCCCCTAAAGAGTACTCAGTTCAGATCTTGACAATGGACAAGGATAGTGTGTGAAATTTTCAGTCTAACTTCCTCGTCATTTTCAACCCAGGAAAATACTAGCGATATTTCTGAAATAATAGATTATTAGAACAAGACGATAATAAACTATGCACGATTGCGGGTGACTAGTGACATGGTCCTCAGACAAATAGAGAAATTATAAAAACTAACAATTTCCAGGTCCTGATGAACTGTTTACCAAGGTTTTAAGAATGTAAAGAGGAACTTAGCATACCTTTTTGCTAATCTTTTTAACATATACACTTACAAACATGGCCATAGTGCCTGACAAGTCGAAAATGGCAAAATATAATACCTATTTACAAGGGCAGGTGACAGGTCCTATGCTTTGAACTATAGACCAATAAGCCTTACCTCCTAGTGGAAATTATGGCATAATCAATAATTCGAAAGCAATTCGGTGCCATCTTGAAAGCATAAATTTATTAATGAATCTCAACACGGTTTTACAAAGTGGCGTTCCTGTCTTATGAACTTACTAACTTTTTCACTAAGGTGTTTGAGGACGTAGATCATGGTAATGAATATGATATTGTGTATAAAGACTTCAGTATGACTTTCGATAGGGTTTCACATCAGAGGCTATTGAGGAAACTAAAGGCACACAGAAAAGAAGAGAAATTTTTTCCTGGTAGAAAGGCATAGTTGACAAATAGGCAGCACGAGATTTTGCATAAATGGGGAGAAATCAGAATGGGGGCACATCACAGGCGGTTTCCGCAGGGGTCAGTGTAGGGCCCCATGTTGTTGACAATCTACATAAACGACATTGATGAGGGAATAAATAGCGACATAAGCAAATTTGCGAAAATCACCAAAACAGGCTGTCCAATCATTCTAATGAGGTATTAGATCACTTCCAGGGATGATTTGAATAGACAGATGCAGTGGGAAAGAAGTGGCAGAAGCAGTTTATAAGACAAATGCAAAGTTCTAAATGTTGGACAGAAAAATAACCATGACACATATAACTAAATAATATAGATCTTAATCATTTATGGATTCCAAAAGATTTAGGAGTTGTGGTTAGCAGTAATCTGAAACCAAAACAAGTATTCACAATAAAGCTTAACAGAAACCACTTGGCTTCATAGCAAGAACCTTAAAATAACAGAAGTCCTCATGTTATTCTTTATCTCTATATATCCTTGGTTAGGTCTCATTTAGATTATGGGTGCACAGCTCTGGTCACAGTATTTAACCAGAATAAATATAAATGCTCTGGAAAACATACGAAGGAAGGATGACAAAGCTGATCCCATTGTATCAGAAAATCTTCCTTGTGAGGATAGTAACAGAAGCCCCTGAATCTGCACTCTCTAGAAATGCGTAGAATTATATGGGAATATAATTTAAGGTGTTATAAATGGAAAATAAACAGGTATAATAAATAACGTGCTAAAAATATCTAACATAGAAACAGGGCTCGCACTATTGCTATTAAATTGGAAAATCAAATCATGAGGATATCGGAAAGCACTGTTTGGTAAACAAAGTTGTGGATGAGTGACAAACTCCTAATACCGTAATAGAACTAAGACGTTATGGTATTTAAATAGGTTGGATAAATACATGAGTGGGTGTGGGTGGGTGTGAGTTGGACCTGACTAGCTTGTGCTGCTGGGTCTGGTGCTTTGCTCCTCCTTTAAGTGACGTGTCTGACCTCACTATGTTAAGGCATTTGCTTAAGCCGGTGGGAGAATTGGGCCTGCCTCGCATAGGCCAGTAGGCCGGCCACGGTGTTCCTTCTTTCTTATGTTATGTTTATATTGCTGGAATGTATCGATAAATTACAAGTCTTCTCAGATGGAAATCTTTTCCTGTTAAAAGCAAGCGACTGTTCTTTCATCGCTTGGGTTGAAAGGGACAGCTGGTGGGAAAAATGCCAACGACAGAATGTTTCCACTCGCTTTAGATTCAAACCCAGGGCCTTCAGTAGTTAGCCAGAGACACTTAGTTAAACGAGTCGTAATACACAATAAAATACAGCCAAGTACAATATTAAGAACAAATAACTGTAATAATGTGACTAAACAAATACATGATACACTGTCACTAACCTGAGTGACAGTAGTTGCAGAGAACAATGATGTATCATAAAGCCACTGTGAACAAGATGTAGTTGAGTTGGTAAATACATCTGGCTGACATTGGTCAGTAATGTTGTTCTTAAGTGTCCAGACATGACACTGGTCACCCTCTGGGATGGCCCACTCAGTAAAGTTCTCCTCGTAATGGCTACTCTTGACATCACAAATCTGGCACTCACACATCTGGGTGTAAGAAAAATTAATTTAATTAAATGGCACCGAAATAATACTGTGTCCTCTGTCTCATCAAATAATTTTAATATTTTTCATAAATAGTGAAAGACAGGTTTGCATAAAAATATTACTAACATCCCTATTTAGTATAAGTCTTCCATAAACAAAATATATATTGTCCTCGCCTAATTGTTTTAAATAAACAGCAGCATAAAAATATTACTAACATCCCTATTTAGTATAAGTCTTCCATAAACTAAATATATATTGTGCCTCGCTAATTGTTTTATAAACAGCAGCCATCTCCCCCCGAGGCAAGGTCACCCGAAAAACAAATAAAAGTTCTTTTTACGTTAAGTAATTTATACAGGAGAATGGATTACTAGCCCGTTACCCCTGGAATCGTCTCTTACGACACACATGGCTCACGGAGGAAGGATTCTTCTATACTTCCTCATGGAGTTGAAACAAATAAACAAGAACAAGATCTACTAAGAAACCAGACTAAAACACTGATGGGTGTGTATACAAAAACGAGAACATGCATGTGTAGCGTGACTTAAGTGTAAGTAGAAGTATGTTTATGTTATCATGTGTGTCTTCCAAACACCAACAAGCACCTCACAATATATATTTCTCTCTATAATCTGTGTTCTTCAAGATACTGAATTATAGCGTCTCGGCGTAATAAACTTCTAGCATTTAATAAACTGCACATTTTGATTTGTTATATTTACAAAATCGTTCTGAGAAGAAAATGTGATTCCACTGCACTACAATGTGGTGTCACTCGCTAACATGTGGTGTCACTTCACTGCACTACAATGTGATTGTCCCACTGCACTACAATGGATGTCCACTGCACACAAAGTGATGTCACTGCACTACAATGTGGGTGTCACTGACTGACAATGTGATGTCACGCACTACAGATTGATGTCACTGCACTACAATGTGATTCACTGCAACTACAATGTGGTGGTCACTGCACTACAATGTGGATGTCACTGCACTACAATGTGATGTCACTGCACTACAATGTGATTTCACTGCACTTACAATGTGGTTCACTGCACTACATATGTGATGTCTCTGCACTAAAATGTGGTGTCACTACACTACAAATGTGTGTCACTGCACTACAATGTTATGTCCACTGCACTACAATGTGGATGTCACAGACACTACAATGTGATGTCACTCTCTGCCACAATGTGATTCCACTGCTCTACAATGTGTGTCACTCTGCACTACAAAGTGATGTCACTGGCACTACAAAATTGGTTCAACTGCACTACAATGTGGGTCACTACAAACTACAAGTGATGTCACTCTGCACTACAATGTGGGTTCACTGCACTACAATGTGATGTCACTGCACTACAATGTGATGTCACTACACTACAATGTGATGTCCACTACTACACTACAATGTGATGTCACTACTGCACTAAAATGTGGGTGTCACAGCACTACAATGTGATGTCACTTCACTACAATGTGATGTCACTGCACAACAATGTGATGTCAACTCACTACAATGTTATGTCCACTGACTACAATGTGATGTCACTACTACACTACAATTGTGAAGTGTCACTCTCTGCACTACAAGTGATGTCACTGCACTACAATGTGGTGTCACTACAGCACTAAAATGTGATGCCACTGCACTACAATGTGATGGTCACTGCAACTACAATGTGATGTCACTTCACTACAAAGTTGATGTCACTGCACTACGGAACAATGTGATGTCACTACACTACAAATGTGAATGTCACTTTTGTGCACTACAATGTTGAATGTCACAACACTACAATTTGATGTCACTGCACTACAAAGTGGTGTCACTGCACTACTATGTGATGTCACTGCACTACAATGTGGTTCACTCTGCACTACAAATTGAATGTCACAGCACTACAATGTGATGTCACAGCACTACAATGTGATGTCACTGCACTACAAGGTGATGTCACTCTGCCACTAACAATGTGGTGTCACTGCACTAACAATGTGATGTCACTGCACTACAATGTGATTCACTACACTACAATGTGATGTCACTGCACTACAATGTGATGTCACTACACTAACAATTGATGTCACTTCTTGCACTACAATGTGGAGTCACTGCCTGCACTACAATGTGATGTCACTGGCACTACAATGTGGTTGTCAACTGCAACACAAATGTGATGTCACTGCACTACAATGTGATGTCACAGCACTACAATGTGAATGTCACTGCAACTACACAATGTGATGTCACTGCACTACAATGTGGTTGTCACTGCACTACTATGTGATTCACTGCACTACAATGGTGGTGTCACTGCACTACAATGTGGTTGTCACACCTACACTACATGTGAATTGTCACTGCACTCAATGTGGTTCACTGCACTACAATGTGATGTCCACTGCACTACAATGTGAATGTCACTACACAAATGTGATGTCCCTACACTAACAATGTGATGTCACTGCACTACAAATGTGGTGTCACAGCACTACAATGTGATGTCACTTCACTACAATGTGATTCACTGCAAACTACAAATGTGATGTCACTACACACAATGTGATGTCACTTGCACTACAATGTGATTCAATACACTAACAAATGTGATGTCACTGCACTACAATGTGGATGTCACTCTACACTACAATGTGATTCACAGCACTACAATGTGGATGTCACTACACTACAATGGATGTCACAAGCACTACAATGTGATGTCACTTCACTCAATGTGATGTCACTGCACTACATATGTATGTTCACTACACTACAATGTGATGTCACTACACTTACAATGTGATGTCCACTGCACTACCATTGGATGTCACTTGCACTGACAATGTGATGTCACTACACTACAATGTGATGTCTCTACTGCACTAGACAATGGTGTCACTACACTATAATGTGATGTCAACTGCACTACAAAGTGATGTCAACTACCTACAATGTAATGTCACTGCTACCACTTTGCACTAACAATGTGATGTCACTACAAACTACAATGTGATGTCACAGCACTACAATGTGATGTCACTATACACTACAATGTGATGTCACGCACTACAATTGATGTCACTACAACACTACAATGTGATGTCACTAGCACTACAATGTGGATGTCACACTACACTACACATGTGATGTCACTACACTACAATGTATGTCACAGCACTACATGTGATGTCACTCTACACTACAATGTGATGTCACAGCACTACAATGTGATGTCACATCACTATAATGTGATGTTCACTGCACTACAAATGGTGATGATCACTACACTACATGTGATGTCACTACACTACAATGTGATGTCACTTGGACTTGTATGGCACTGTCAATGTGACAGGGGTGTAGATAGGCACGGGGGGGGGGGGTTGGGGTACACTACAAATGTGATCACTGCACTACAATGTGATGTCACTGGGACACTACCTAGTGAGTCACTACACTACAATGTGGGTGTCCGGGACTTGGCACTACAATGTGGATGTCACTGCACTACAATGTTGATGTCAAAACTGTCAACTACAATGTGATGTCACTGCACTACAATGTGGTGTCAACTGCACAACACTGTATTTCACTGCACTACAAGGTGATGTCACTATGCAACTACAATGTGATGTCACTGCACTACAATGTGATGTCACTGCACTACCAATGTGATTCACTAACTGCACTACAATGTGATGTCACTGCACTACAAGTGGTGTCACTGCATCTACAATGTGTGTCACCGCACTACAATGTGGTGTCACTGCACTACAACGGTGATGTCACTGCAATACAATTTGTGTCACAGCAACTACAAAGTGATGTCCACTGCACTACAAGTGATGTCCTGTCACTACAATGCGATGGTCACAGCACTACATTGTGATGTCACTGCACTACAATGTGGTTCAACTACACTACAATGTGAATGTCACAGCACTACAATGTGATGTCACTGCATACTACCAAGCAACCAGGATTCCAAGTGCCTGTTATCCTGGTGTAAAGGCAGCAAAATAACACACAGCAGAAAACTTTTGACTTATATATCCTTCACAAATTTAGAACCGCAGTATATACACTATATACAATTGATGTAACAGTGGATAGGTATTAGTGCACTCTAACGTAAAGCAAGGCTTCCAACCAGCACCAGTATAGCCATGTTCAATATGACATGATGGTAACGTTCATCTGAACATGAAGGATATCATGTTAAATAAGAAAATGAAGAGTAGAGCATGTTGTCATCATGAACAGAAGGATAGCAATGTTCATCATACGAACATGAAGGATAGCATGTTCAATCATGAACATGAAGGATAGCATGTTTCATCATGAACGTTGAAGGATTCATGTTCATCATGAACATGAAGGATAGCAATGTTCATCACGAACATGAAGATAACATGGTTCATCATGAACATGAAGGATAGCTTTTCATCCATGAACATGAAAGGATAGCATGTTCATCATGAACATGAGGAAGCATGTTCATCATGAATAATGAAAAGTTGGGGGGGGGGGGGGGGGGGGTTTTTTTTAACCATGAAGGATAGCAATGTTCATTCAGAACATGAAGGGATTATCATGTTCATCAGAACATGAAGGATAGATGTTCATCATGAACTGAAGGATAGCATGTTCATCATGAACATGAAGGATAGCATGTTCATCATGAACATGAAGGATATCATGTTCATCATGAACATGAAGGATAGCATGTTCATCATGAACATGATGGATAACGTGTTCATCATGAACATGAAGGATATCATGTTAAATAAGAAAATGAAGGTAAGCATGTTCATCATGAGCATGAAGGATAGCATGTTCATCATGAACATGAAAGATAGCATGTTCATCATCAACAAGAAGGATAGCATGTTCATCTTGAATTTGAAGGATAGCATGTTCATCATGAACATGAAGGATAACATGTTCATCATGAAGAGTAAGTTGTAGTCAAAGACAGACAGCATGTTCATCATGAACAGGATAGCATGTTCATCATGAACATGAAGAGTAGCATGTTCATGGGGAACAGTAAGATGTTATTCAAGAAGGATAGCATGTTCATCATGAACATGAGGGATAACATGTTCATCATGAACATTAACATTATGTTCAAGAAGAGTAATATGATAATTACGATGAAAGACAAGTTCATCACTTAAGACAGCAAGTTCTATAAGAAAGTCATCAAGTTCATGAACAGCAAGTTCCCACTGCCTTGTGTCCCTGAAAACTGTTACTTTGAATTCAGCTTCACAAAACTCAGAGAGTTGCAACATATTGCAAAGGTTAATCAACAATCAGACTGTCCTCAGAAGTCATCAACACATACCTGACTGTGGCATGCAAGGAGTACGTAACTATAATTCAGCGTATGTACACACCCTCATTAAAATGGTACCTCCCAACCAGAGAAACGGAATACTAAGAATCAGACGATGGGATCCCATAGTCAGATCAGTATCTAGGTTCAGCCAATGAGAAGGAGGGTCTGGCAATTGTGGAGGTGATTTGGTTACCACTTCACGTCTTCACTCTTGTCAAATCCATACTAGAGCTGCATAGACGCATGTCTGCTCTATTAACCATGCTGTGCACTAATACCTATGTGTCGTACATAAGTGTATCTAGTGTACATACTGCTGTTTATACTTGTGAAGTATAATATGTAAGTCAAGATTTTCTGCTGTGTTTCTTTGCTGCTTTACATTAAAGATAATAGCCCAAGTTTTCCTGGGTTATAAATACTGACTAAACACCTTGTTCAAAAAAAGAGCCGCACAAGGAAGCATGTATAGGTAAGGCTGATGAACAAGTTGATGAGTGCAACAGCTGTGTCAATAACTATAGTGAACATCATGTTGAGGGCAGTGGTGTCTGTGATGTTAGTAATAGTGATGAATGTAATATAAGTGGTGGTGCTGAGTGTGATGAGGGCAGTGGTGTCTATAATGATAGTAATAGTGATGAATGTAATATAAGTGGTGCTGAGTGTGATGAGGGCAGTGGTGTCTATAATGATAGTAATAGTGATGAATGTAATATAAGTGGTGGTGCCGAGTGTGATGAGGGCAGTGGTGTCTATAATGATAGTAATAGTGATGAATGTAATATAAGTGGTGGTGCCGAGTGTGATGAGGGCAGTGGTGTCTATAATGATAGTAATAGTGATGAATGTAATATAAGTGGTGGTGCCGAGTGTGATGAGGTTAACCACACTGACATTAACGATGAATGCAATACTGTTGATAAATGTAGTGAACACAATGTTGGTAGTGGTGTTGGTGATGCCAGTTATAGTGATACTTGTAATGTTAGTGGAGGAGGGAATGTGAGTGGTGGTGTTACCTATTATACATTCACACATGAACAGCGTCGTGCTCTGTGTAAACAAAGACTCCCACGAGGCCTTACAACTGGAAGTGCACTTAAAAACCTCATGGACAAGGGTAACACTGCTGACATTGATAACCTCTGCTATTTATATGAACAATTTTTTCATTATGCTGAGAAACTCAACAAGATCCCAGGACTACTATAATGGATCAAAACTTGTATAAACTTTCTATATTAAGCTGGAATATTGCATCACTTAGAAAAAGACTTCCTGACCTTCATCATAAAATAACCACTGAACCCATTGATGTTGTGTGTCTATAAGAGTGCAGAGTCCCTGAAAAATCCCAACCCCCTAAATTACCATCCTTTGTTGCATATAACCTCAAATCTACTAACTCTTGTGTTCTATATATTAAAAAATTTCTTTCACATCCACTTCTCACACATAAGAAAACAGAGGGGCTACAGTATTAAGGTGTTAGGATTTATATTGGGAACTCTGCTCTCAACATATTTAACTTGTATGCTCCTGCTGATAAGTTTAATTACTTGGAGCTCCCAACTTGTGCTCAGTCTGAACCTACTCTTATTATTGGTGATTATAATGCAAGACACAAAAGCATTGGAAACTCAGTTTGGTAATCTTAAACAGTCATGATAATGTACAAATTGTAGGTGACCTTGAAACCACACATATCTTTGGAAGCGTCCTTGATCTGTGTCTTGGCTTCAACATCACTTCTGCCAGCTGTGAGTCTTCCATTGTAACAGATATATCATCAGATCATTTTCCAAGGCTAACCTCACTAGATATTGGTAATACTATCCTTCCTGGTGGGATATTCAAACGGAAACGTTTTAATGTTCCCACTGATCAGCATGATGACTTTGTTGCAGATGTGACTGACTGGTATAATTCCTATGAGTGTTCCTCTGTTGAGACCTTTAATGGCCTTGTGAGCAGTATTCAGAACTACTTAGAGCCGCCACTGAAACCTCTTGGTACTCTAAACCCAACAAACTTCCATAATAATCTTACCTCCTTTAAAAATCATACTTATTACAATGATTCTAAACTTCGTACACTGAAACGTACTGCTCGCAGACTAGGCCTAGCCTATAGAAATCATCGTACCCCTGGAATGCTAAGCCTCTTCCAAACTGCCCTTGTTGCTGCCAGAGAGCGTATGACAGAACTGCGGCAAACAGACTGGGAAAAATTTGTCAATGGTCTCAATGCTCACACCCCACTTAGCCGGGCATGGAGGGACATAAATAGAATTAAGGGTAACAGAACTGGGCAGATCGCACACCCTCATCCCTTACACAGGGCGAATGAGTTAGTCAGTGCTTGGCTGCTACATCTAGCTATGACAATCTTCTCAGTACCACACAGGCAAAATTAAATGACAAATGTGATGCAAGGGAGAGACTGATTTGCTTTTTGTTCAGCAAGGAAGATGACTGCAACTTTCCTTTCACTAACTTTGAACTTGATGCAGCACTAAGGGTTTGTTTGGTCATAAATGCAAATAAATGCAACAGCCAAAAAACGATTTGCAATATCGGCTCTGGTGAGCATGTTTTCAGGGACTTCCCTAACAGAAACAACCCCAAGTGTGTCCTACTGCCACCTCTAACATTTATTTGGAATTCTGTGATAGGAATTCTGCCCCACTTGCAGCACCACACCCTAACCCTAACCCTAACATGCACCAGCACAAGGAACTTCATCAATCCCTATGTCTCCCTGGTCCTCAGAGGTAGATGTTATGAGAAGTACACTGGTCTTCTGCTAAAACTGTCTTCCCTACTTCCAACTTTAACAGTCGCCGTCTTGTTGAATCCTCTCTAATACACAACTTTCCATGTATGAACCTTAGCCCTGGCTTCGTCTCTGTAGATGCCTTCCTCTCCCACTACATTGTAAAATGCTCCTAACTTCACAACACCCGTGACTTAACCTGATTCCTCATTTTTTCATTTTCTCCCTCTTCCCCTTTCCTCTTTCCTTTTTTTTGTCTTTTTTTGTCTTTCTTCTGTCGCGTGTTTCTGTTCCTTTCATTGTTTATTCATCTCTTTCCTTACCCCCACTATGTTGCACTTGCTCTCCCTCTGTCGGCACTAGCTCCCTTGCAGGTACCCTTTCTTTATAATTGACTGGCCTTCTCCTCCTTAGTTCCCCACTATACACTACTACTACTACTATACTACACTACTATTCTAGTACTATACTACTTTACTACATATACTATACTACTACTACTTCCACCACCACTACCTCTTCCTGCCTATATATACCCGTCATGCTCACTTCTCGGTTAGTGTGACTTGGTACATGATCCAAGTTGGACCAAAACGTGTCGTAAGCTCCTCTATTCTTTGTGCGGGTTTATTGGGTTGTATAAGTACACTGATGTTTATGTTGGCTAAGGCGATAACAGGGAAGCAATGTTAAACTCTGTTCTCTCTTTTATTTTTGTTTAGTTGCTAATGAAGCCAGGACCCTTAATAATCCAGATAGGTGAGGATATAGTTTTGGAGTGGTTGGTGCAATTATTTAATAAATGTATGGAAGAGGGTAAGGTACCTAGGGATTGGCAGAGAGCATGCATAGTTCCTTTGTATAAAGGCAAAGGGGGACAAAAGAGAGTGCAATAATTATAGGGGGATAAGTCTGTTGAGTATTCCTGGTAAAGTGTATGGTAGAATTATTATTGAAAGAATTAAGAGTAAGACGGAGAATAGGATAGCAGATGAACAAGCGGCTTTAGGAAAGGTAGGGGGTGTGTGGACCAGGTGTTTACAGTGAAACATATAAGTGAACAGTATTTAGATAAGGCTAAAGAGGTCTTTGTGGCATTTATGGATTTGGAAAAGGCGTACGACAGGGTGGATAGGGAGCAATGTGGCAGATGTTGCAGGTGTATGGTGTAGGAGGTAGGTTACTGAAAGCAGTGAAGAGTTTTTACGAGGATAGTGAGGCACAAGTTAGAGTATGTAGGAAAGAGGGAAATTATTTCTCAGCAAAAGTAGGCCTTAGACAAGGATGTGTGATGGCACCATGGTTGTTTAATATATTTATAGATGGGGTTGTAAGAGAAGTAAATGCGAGGGTGTTGGCAAGAGCCGTGGAGTTAAAAGATAAAGAATCACACATAAAGTGGGAGTTGTCACAGTTGCTCTTTGCTGATGACGCTGTGCTCTTGGGAGATTCTGAAGAGAAGTTGCAGAGATTGGTGGATGAATTTGGTAGGGTGTGCAAAAGAAGAAAATTAAAAGTGAATACAGGAAAGAGTAAGGTAATGAGGATAACAAAAAGATTAAGTGTTGAAAGATTGGATATCAGATTGGAGGGAGAGAGTATGGAGGAGGTGAATGTATTCAGATATTTGGGAGTGGACGTGTCAGCGGATGGGTCTATGAAAGATGAGGTGAATCAAGAATGATGAGGGGAAAAGGGTGAGTGGTGCACTTAGGAGTCTGTGGAGGCAAAGAACTTTGTCCTTGGAAGCAAGAGGGGAATGATGAGAGTATAGTTTTACCAACGCTCTTATATGGGTGTGAAGCATGGGTGATGAATGTTGCAGCAAGGAGAAGGCTGGAGGCAGTGGAGATGTCATATCTGAGGGCAATGTGTGGTGTGAATATAATGCAGAGAATTCGTAGTTTGGATGTTAGGAGGAGGTGCGGGATTACCAAAACTGTTGTCCAGAGGGCTGAGGAAGGGTTGTTGAGGTGGTCGGCATGTAGAGAGAATGGAGCGAAACAGAGTGACTTCAAGAGTGTAATCAGTCTGTAGTGGAAGGAAGGCGGGGTAGGGGTCGGCCTAGGAAAGGTTGGAGGGAGGGGTAAAAGGAGGTTTTGTGTGCGAGGGCTTGGACTTCCACAGGCATGCGTGAGCGTGTTTGATAGGAGTGAATGGAGACAAATGGTTTTTAATACTTGACGTGCTGTTGGAGTGTGAGCAAAGTAACATTTATGAAGGGGTTCAGGGAAACCGGCAGGCCGGACTTGAGTCCTGGAGATGGGAAGTACAGTGCCTGCACTCTGAAGGAGGGGTGTTAATGTTGCAGTTTAAAAACTGTAGTGTAAAGCACCCTTCTGGCAAGACAGTGATGGAGTGAATGATGGTGAAAGTTTTTCTTTTTTGGGCCACCCTGCCTTGGTGGGAATCGGCCAGTGTGATAATAAAAAAAATAAAAATAAATAAAATAAATAAGAACATAAGAGCATAAGAACGAAGGAACACTACAGCAGGCCTACTGACCCATGCGAGGCAGGTCCAAGTCTCCTACCGGCTTAAGCCAATGCACCCAACCTAGTCAGGTCAGGTCACATTGACTTAAGGGAGGAACACGGCAACCGACCTGGTAGCACAAGCTATCAGGTCCAACTCACACCCACCCACATCCACTCATGTATTTATCCAACCTATTTTTAAAGCTACACAACGTTCTGGCCTCTATAACTGTACTTGGGAGCTTGTTCCACTCATCCACAACTCTATTACCAAACCAGTACTTTTCTATATCCTTCCTGAATCTGAATTTTTCCAACTTTAAACCATTGCTGCGAGTCCTATCTAGGTTAGATATTTTCAGCACACTATTTACATCCCCTTTATTTATTCCTGTCTTCCATTTATACACCTCAATCATATCCACCCTAATTCTACGTCTTTCTAGAGAGTGCAGATTCAGGGCCCTTAGTCTATCCTCATAGGGAAGGTTTCTGATACATGGGATCAACTTTGTCATCCTCCTTTGTACATTTTCCAGAGAATTTATATCCATTCTGTAATACGGTGACCAAAACCGTGCAGCATAATCTAAATGAGGCCTAACCAAGGATGTATAGAGTTGAAGAACAACCTGAGGACTCCTATTATTTATGCTTCTTGATATGAAGCCAAGGATTCTATTAGCTTTATTGCGAGCACTTATGCACTGTTGTCTTGGTTTCAGATTACTGCTAACCAGAACTCCTAAATCTTTTTCGCAATCCTTAATATTAAGATCTACATTATTTAGTTTATATGTGGCATGGTTATTGTCCTGTCCAGCATTTAGAATTTTTCATTTATCTATATTAAACTGCATCTGCCACTTCTCCGACCACTGCATCAGTCTATTCAAATCTTCCTGGAGTGCTCTAATGTCCTCGTCAGAATGAATTCGACGGCCTATTTTGGCGTCATCGGCAAACTTGCCGATGTCGCTCTTCATGCCCTCATCTATGTCGTTTATGTAGATTGCGAACAGCAGGGGGCCCAACACTGACCCCTGTGGAACACCGCTCCTGACGCTTCCCAATTCTGATTTCTCCCCATTTATGCAAACTCTCTACTGCCTATTTGTCAACCATGCCTCTATCCAGGAAAAAATTTCTCCTATTCCATGTGGCTTAATTTTCCTCAATAGTCTCTGACGTGGGACCCTGTCAAAAGCCTTACTGAAGTCCATATATACAATATCATATTCATTACCATGATCTACCTCCTCAAATACCTTAGTGAAAAAAGTTAATAAATTCATAAGGCAGGAACGCCCCTTTGTAAAACCATGCTGAGATTCGTTGATTAATTTATGCTTTTCGAGGTGGCTACAAACTACCTCGGCAATTGTTGATTCCATAAATTTTCCCACTATGGAGGTTAGGCTTATTGGTCTATAGTTCGAAGCTAAGGACTGTCACCTGCTTTGAAAATAGGTATCACATTTGCCATTTTCCACTTATCTGGCACCATGCCAGTTTGTAGTGATATGTTGAAAAGATTAGCCAACGGTTTGCTAAGCTCCTCTTTACATTCCTTTAGAACCCTTGCATACAGTTCATCAGGGCCTGGGGATTTGTTAGGTTTTAATTTATCTATTTGCCTAAGGACCATGTCACTTGTGACCCTAATCTTGCACAGTTTATTATTATAATGAACCAGTCCCTTCAAAATAGGAAGTATGTGCCCTCCTCCACGACCACACATAATCAAACATCATTACATAACCAAGGTCCAGCCGTAATGGAAGACCCAGTTGAAACAACAACTCAGACAAGTGAGGTAATACTTGACCCTGAACTTACACCAGACACTGATGCACAATCTACCGCTGTAGAATCTAACCTAAAATTACAATAATACTCCAAGTGAACTTACACATTTCCACATGGAGTCCCCACTGTCTCCTATAGTAAGTGTTGTGAATATGCAACGTGAAACTGTGAATGACATGCCCTCAGCTGTCAGCTGATGAATCTGACGCATCAGTTAATATCACCAGCAGCAGTGAGGAAAAAAAAAACTCTCAGGACAACAATCCTCCCCTTGACGAGTCAGGTAGAGGGAGCTTGCATACACCTTGCAGCTATAATCTCAGACACCAACTCTCTGTACGTACTAAAACCGCAGACTTCAAGAAATAATGGGGATTACAAATTTACAAAATAACATTCAACTACACAATCACAACCCTGACATCATCCTCCTGAATGAGACAGCTGCGACAGCAGACCAACATATAAAGACAGGTGGCTACTCTACTGTCGAGAAATCGAGAGGCCCTTTAGTGGAGTGGCCGTCCTAGTGAAACTAGGATATGCATTTCGTAACATGCACTTTGACGAAGACAGCATTATAACAATAGAACTGACGACCTCATATGGTCAGTTAATAGTTGAAACTGGATATTTTCCTCCTAGACAGAAATATATAGTCCGTTCCAATACACCAAATACTGAGTATAAATGTTCCTACAATTCTGGCAAGGTGATTTTAATGCCCATTATCCCGCACTCTTCAACTGTGAAACCGGAAATCCGCTGGGTGACCTAAAGAATAAACAACTATTTAACATAATTACAGCAAGAAACCTATCATTCCAAGGTCCATTCTTTAAGTTATATGTAGGTCCTCATCCGGGGACACCTAATACAGTCTTAAACAAGAGAGATTGTGACCTATACCACTGCAGAGACTTTCCTAATGGAAACGTAGGTTCAGACGACATCCCTGTTATAATTACACTACAAGCACCACCATTTAGAATACCCACTCCTCCGAAACCCAACCTAAAAACTCTAGAACTACCTATGCAATGACCTTACTGTTTCCCTTGAGAACCAGCCTTCAACTGCAATTGACGAGGCAGTCAGATCCTTCTACGACAGAATCACAGAGGCCACTCTTGCAAATTGCCAATACATCAAAGATATATCAGCAATATTAATCAACCAGGGAAATTAGGGACTGCATGAAAAATTATCAAACAGAGTGTAGAAGGCACCATCAAACAAGACTATACTGGGTTGTACTGCAGAGGTTGAGAATACACTTAATTACCCTGGTCACAAAACGCAAAAGTGAATTATGGTAATATCTTGTTCTTTAAGCAAATCAATACAAACGTCATCCTGAAGAGTTCTGGAGCAAGATCCGCTAGCTTCTAGGAGCACAGCACAAGGTTATCCATTATCTAACACATTACTTCACTGATGATGATGATGAGGAAATTGATATCAAACTTGATGACCCACAAGACCAAGACAGTCTGATGGGTGATGTGTGGGAGAAAATTCTCTCACACAATGAAAGTAGAAGATTTAATAATAACCATTACCAGTGTGTCAGTGTATGGAGAGACGACAACCGAGATGACCTCCAACCATTACCATTAATTGATTTATCTTCCCTTGAATACGAACACCCCCCTAACAAGACCAATCACACTCAGAGAGATGAGCCAAGTTATAGGCAGTAATAAAGCCCCTGGCTTCTCAGGTATAACAGTGACACAAGTAAAGTTCTTACCCAAAAATTGCTAAATGTCTCTGGGAAATATCTTTAATGTTATCTTGGCCTCGGGACACTTTCCAATGGCTCTTAATACAGCAAGGATGATATTCATTGCAAAGCCCAACAAAGACAAACAAAAACCCGAGTACTGTAGGCCTATCTCATTACTTGAAATCACTGGTAAAATCCTTGAGAAAATAATTTCCAACAGATTAAACTTTTGAGTACAATCACCACTTCACTGAAAAACAGTTTGGATTCAGGACTCACAGAGGAACCCAATAAGCTATCAATATCTTCGATGCTGTTGACAGCCTGAGGAAACAGGGCAACCTTGCAAGAATTGCAGCTAGGGATGTACACAAAGCTTTTGACAGCTTGTGGCACGACGGACTCATATTTAAAGTTGTCGACTTACCTGACCACAGAAGGACTTTTCTAAGATTTATGTACAACTTCTTATCAAAAAGAAAAATCATCCCTACTTTTAACCTTTCACACCGACAGCTGGAGTGCCACGAGGCTCGTGCTTGTGCCCGATACTATTCAACATATATGTAAACGATCTCCCTCAACCCAAGTTCAATGATACTATCACCCAATTTACTGAAGATATTATCCACGTATTGTCATCCACCCCATAACGGGAAAATGTGAGCACATGAGGGTAATAAAAAAAATTAATTCGGAGCTAGGAAGAACAGCAAACTGGGAGAAGAAATGAAGAATCATGACCAACCCAGACAAAGTCCTTATCAACACCAGCGGATGTTTTGCAACAACTATAGAAGACAATGGGGGTATCTCCATCAGAGGTACACCTATTGCCATCAAAAACTCGAATAAGATTCTGGGATACGAGAAAGACAGATTATTCCGCTACTCATCATACATCTCTAAAAAGGTGAACTTAGCCATGTCATGTAGGGGGGTAATGATTAGGGGGTATGGGGGGA
>NC_069480.1:154379-261799 GCF_026875155.1 Cherax quadricarinatus
CAATCGCTTTTTTCTCCTCCTGCTTTCTTTCATCATAATTTTCCCCTTTAGCTTCGTCTAGCCCATAGACAAACACCGATCTCTCGCTTTCCACCTCCCACTGTGACTCCCATTGCATCCTCTGATGTGTTTTAGTTTCTTCCCGTGGAGTGTTCCTTCCTTCAGTCCCTTCCCTAGTTATGGCCCCTATGCTTCTTGGTTTGTCCTTCCTGCTGACCTGTTCCTGGCCCCCACAGGTATCTGGTAAGGTCCTTGCACATGTCCTAGTTCCTTCAATGTCTTCCAACCTCTCATTCTGTCCTAGTGTGCTCCCTGTCTTTGTTTTGGCCCCATGTGGGTTTGACAGGACCTCTGCATACAGTTTAGTTTCCATGCTTCCTTCAGACCTGTTGTCTGTGTTTGATGTAGCCATTGCCGATGCTACTTCTGTAATATCTTTGTCTCTGTGCTGTTTCAGATGTCTCAGTTCCTCTTCTAATCTCACTATCTTGATTTCTGCTACTGTGGCCTGTTGCTTCCTCCTTCTGCATTCTGCTGCTAACCTCTTTTCCATCTTCATTTCCAGCTCATCTAGTCTCCTTCCCCAGTCTTCCTCCCTTTTTTTGAGCTCTACCTCCCATTCCTCCCTCCCAGATTCGCCCTTGGAGCCCCTTGTCCTCATCCTGGTTCTAGGTTCCCCAGCTGCTCCACAGAAGGGGGGACGGGTGGTTAGGGGGAGGGGAATAGATGGTTAGGAGGAGAGGGGATAGATGGTTGTGGGGGAGGGGGAGGATGGCTATTGGAGGGGTAGAGATAGTTGGGGAGGGGGTTAGATGCTTTGGGGGAGGGGTAGAAAGGCTAGGGTTAGGTGGTTAGGGAAGGGGGAGAGGTGGTTAGGGGAGGGGGGAGTGTGTGTTTGAGAGAGGGATTTATGGTTATGGGGGAGGGGGGATAGGTTATTGGAGGGAGGGAGGAAGTTGGGGGTTTAGATGGATTTGGGAGGGGTTATGTGGTTTGGGGGAGGGGTAGGGGGCTAAGGTGAGGTGGTTTTGGGAAGGGGGAGTGGTGGTTAGGGGAGGGGGGTACTTGTTTGTTTCAAGTGTTTGTGTCAAGTGGGTTTAGGGTTTGTGTGTGTGTGTGTGTGTGTGTGTGTGTGTGTGTGTGTGTGTGTGTGTGTGTTGTGTGTGTGTTGTGTGTGTGTGTGTGTTTGTGTGTTGTGTGTGTGTGTTGTGTGTTTTGTGTGTGTGTGTGTGTGGGGTGTATATGTGTGTGTATGTGTGTGTTGTGTGTGTGTTACTCACCTATTTGTACTCACCTATTTGTGGTTGCAGAGGTCGAGTCTTAGCTCCTGGCCCGCCTCTTCACCGGTTGCTACAGGGCCCTCTCTCTCCCCGCTCCATGAGCTTTATCAAACCTCGTCTTAAAACTGTGTATGGTTCCTGCCTCCACTACGTCATTTTCTAGGGTATTCCACTGCCTTACAAACTCTATGACTGAAGAAATACTTCCTAATATCTCTCTGACTTATTTGTTTCTTCAACTTCCAATTGTGGCCTCTTGTTTCTGTGTCCCCTCCCTGGAACATCCTGTCTTTGTCCACCTTGTCAATTCCACGCAGTTTTTTATAGGGTCGTTATCATGTCTCCTCTGCCCCCTCCTTCCCCAGGTGGTCAGGCCGTTTTTCCCTTAATCTTTTTTCCCATAGGACATTCCCTTACTCGGGAAACAAACCCTTGTCGAAAAACCCTTTGTACTTTCTCTATTTTTCTTGATGTGTGTGTGTTTTGTGTTGTTGTGTTATGTTTTTTTATGTATGTGGGGTTGTGGTATTTTGGGTGTGTGTACTCACCTATTTGGGGTTCCCGGGGTTTCGATCATAGCTCCGGGCCCCCCCCTCTTCACTGTTGCACTAGGTCCCTCCCCTCCCCCGGGCCCCATGATTTTTAATCATACCTCCCCTTAAAAACTTTGTAGGTTCCCGCCTCCACGATTTCCCAACTTTCTAGGCTATTCCACGGTTTGACTACTCTATAAACTGAAGAAATACTTCCTAACACCCCTTTAAATTCCCATCTGAGCTTCAACTTCCAATTGTGACCCTTGTGCCCTTGCCCCCACTCTGGAAACCCCGGGTTTTTTGTCCCCCTCGTCTTTTCCCCTGCATTTTTTTATATGCCGTTTTTCATTCCCTCCTCGCTCTCCTGGCCTCCAGTGTGGGCCCCAGGCCGATTTCCCTAAACCTTTTGTGGGGAAAACCCCCTTTAGCCGGGGACTAGTTTGTTGAAAACCTTTGCACTTTCTCTAATTTTTGACGTGCTTGCCTAGGTGTGGATTCCAAAGGGGGTGTGCATACCCCATTAGGGGCCTGCGTAAATGTTATCAGAGCCCTTAAACAAATTTCCTTCCCGAGGTTTTTCGGAACGCTATCCGAAAGGTTTGCTAGGCCCGTATGCTGCAAAGTTTTTTCTGATTGATTGGGGCCCCCCTTTTGGGGAGAAAAGGTCGGTGTTATACTCACCCCAAAATTTTTTTCCCTTTGATTTGTTTGTTTGCGGGAACTTTTGGCCTTTCAAAACTTTATTGTGTCTGCGGCCCTTTTTTGGGCCCCTTCCCCAAATTTTCATGACTTTGTTTTTGGGCGGGTTTTTAAACCCAAGGGACCCAGTTGCGGGAAACCAAGGCTTGTAGCCTGCCCAAAGGTCTCTTTGAAAGTCCTGCCTGATCCCCCCGGGTTTGTTTTCTTTCTTAATTTCACATCGTCCCCCAAACAAGGACATTTGATTCCCCCCTTTCCCGTTATGTCTTTTCACATATCCAAAAAGAAAAACACAGGCCCCTGGGGATGACCCCTGTGGAACCCCGTTTGTCAAAAGGCGCCCACTCTAAAACCCCTCGTCACGTCCCATGACTCGTTTTTTGCCCCCCGTCAGGTTTTTCTAGGACCCAATGCAGGGCCTTTACTTTTTATTTGGGCCTGATCCTCTAGTTTTTTTGCAGAAAACCTCTTGTGGGGAACTGTGTCAAAAGGCCCCTCTTGCACCCAAAAAAATAAAATTGTTTTCCACCCCTTTTCTCTTTTGTCTTACTTCTGTCATTTTGGGTCATAAAACTCTAAATTTTTTCTCACCTATTTGTGGTTGCAGGGGTCGGTCCAGCTCCTGGCCCCGTATTCCCCTGATTGCTAAAAGGGTTCCCCCTTTTCCCCCGGCCCCATGGCTCTATCATACCTCGCCTTAAAAAACTATTTTAGGTTCCTGCCTCCACCACACCCACTTTCTGGCTTTTCCCCAGGGCCCCTGATTCTCTATGACTGAAGAAATACTTCCAAAACCCCCTTTTGGATTAAATTGATTTTTTCAATTTCCCCAATTGTGACCTCTTTTTTCTGTTTCCCATCTCTGGAAACATCCCGTCTTTGTCCACCTCGACTTTTCCCGCGCAGTATTTTTATGTGTTATCAGTCCCCCCCCCGCCCCCCTCCGGGCCCCCAAATGTCGTCGGGCCGTTTTTCCCTAAACCCTTTTCTTCATGGGGACAATCCCCGTGCCTGGGACTATCTTTTTTGCAAACCTTTGCACTTTCTCTAATTTTTTTGCCCTGCTTGACTAGGTGGGGATTCCAACTGGTGCGCATACTCCAGTAGGGGCCTTGATTTTGATGGTGTCAGAGCCCTTAAAAAGAATCCTTACTGAGGTATGGGAACGCTACCCTTTGGGTTTTTGCCAGGCCCCCCATAGCTGCAGCAGTTATTTTTTTGGATTGATGTGCGCCTCAGGAGTTTTTGCCGGTGTTATACTCACCCCAATTTTTAAACCTTGAGTGAGGTTTGCATCTTTGGCCATCTAAACAAATATTGTTTTGCGGTTTTCTATCCCCTTTCCCCCCAATTTTCATGATTTTGGGCTTTTGGGAAGGGTTTTAAATTAAAGGGAAACCCAGTTGCGGGACCAGGCTTGTAGCCTGTCCGGGTTCTCTTTGTAGTCTTGCCTGATCCTGTCCGATTCGTTTCCCTTCTCTTTAACTTTTTTTCCATCTGCAAACAAGGACCTTCTGAGCCCTTCCCTTCCTTTTGTCTTTCCCCGCATACCAAGAACAGCACAGGTCCTAGGACTAAACCCCTGTGGAACCCCCTTTTTCACAGGCGCCCCTCTGACCCCTCGCCCGCGTACCATGACTCGATGTTCCCTCCGTTTCGGGTATTCTCTAAACCTTTTGCGTCCCTTTTTTTCCCCTTTTAGGGTGTGCCTTTTCCTAAATTTTTTGAAAGTAACCCTTGTGAGGAACTGTGTCAAAGGCCCTTTTGCAGCCCAAAAAATTTGGGAGTGGGATCCCCCCCTTTTCTCTTTTTACTTCGGGTCCCTTTTCATAAAACTCTAGTAGGTTTGTGCCCACAGATTTTCCCCCCCTGAAACCTTTTGCGGTTGCTTTTTAAACACTTTTTTTTTCCGGGTCCCCCACCACTCCCTCCTGATGATCTTCTCCATGATTTTTGGGTACTATCCCACTTTTTTGTGATACAGGGCCCGGGTAGTTTAGTCCCTCATGACGGCCCCTTTTTTAAAAAAATTGGGGAAACTCCCTTTTGGCCATTTTCCATCCCTCAGGGGTTCCCCCATTTTTAAATAAAGTGTTGAAGATTTTTGTTAAGGGCTCACACAATACTCTGCTCCCTTTTTTGGGACCCATGGAGAATTTTTGTCTGGTCCCCCCGCCTTTGAGGTGTCAAGTTCGAAATAGACTTTTCACCTCCCCCGGGTTTTATTGTCCCTTTTTCTGGTGGGGCCCCCCTTTTTCTGATGTTTTGGAGCCCTACTGGTTTCCCACTGTAAATACCTTTTTTAAACCCTTGGTTACTTCTGACTTTACCTCTCGGTCGTTTCTTTGTAAATTTCCCCCTTTTCCCCCTTCCCAGTCTGTTTTCCCTGGCCCTTTGGGATTTTTTGTTTTCCTCCTGATGGGGCTTTTACAACAGTTTTGGGGGTCAGTTTTTTATTTTTTTGATGCTTTCTTTTTCATATTGTCTCTACCCCCCCTTTTCTTTTCGGGGCATATTCGTTTCGGGCTTTCGGCGGGATTTCTTTTTTTTTCCTGAGTTCTCTGTTTTCCCTGACCTTTTTCCATTCTTAGTACACCTATTTTTTGCTTCCCCCTAAAACCCTTTGGGTGAACCAAGGACTCGTTCTGTTTTTCCCCATTATTTCTTTTTCCCTTGGGAACAAACCCTCCTCTGCCCCCTTTGGGCTTTTTGTTTGCTCCCTGGGCCATCATTTTTTGTACTGGTTTTCCTGTCAGTTCCCTCTCCCACTGAATGCCCCTTGAAAAAAATTTCCTCATGCCTAAAGTATTTTCCCCCTTTTGTAGTTTGGTTTTCCTCCTATTCCTCCCTTCTCTCCCCCCTTTGGAGCTCAACATTGTATTTAAAAAGCACAGAACCTCATGTTTCACTAGCTCCCGGGGGCCCCTTTTCAAACATGATACCCCGGTGCCCGGGAACTACCCCATTTTGGAATACAAGGTCCAACCCTCTGGTTCACCCTCTCCTCTCTCTCTGGTATTGTCTCTACAGTTGATGATTGGGGTTTTCTCCAAAACCACTCCATCATCGGGGTTTCTCCATGTTTTGGGGACCCCCAGGGCCCCCTCCGGGTTTTTTTCCCGGGTCAATCTCCTTTTTGATTAAAAATCACCCATAATAGTAATTTTGCTCCCCCCCCCCCATGTGCGCTCCCCGGGCCCAAACCTCGGCTAGTGTGTCGAAAATTGCTCGTTGCTCTCATCGTTTTCTTCTCTTGGCTCCTGCAGTTTGTGGGGTTGTACATTACTGCAATTATCACCTTATTTTCCCTTAGACTGGATTGTTCCTCTAAGAAATCCCTTTTGCCCATGCCATCCATTCCTTCCTTTTTTTTTTAAAACCCCCCTGGTTTTTAATGGCACTGGAAAATCCTCCCCCCCCTCTCCTCCCCCTGGGCTTTCCCGAGGATTTGATTTCCGGGGGAAAGATTGAATCCGTTATTATTTGGTGAGTTTTTTTTCTGTTTGGGGGTATTTTGTCTGGGGTGTCTCTTTGATTCTTTTTTGGGCCCCTCCTCTTTCTTGTTTGTAATTCCATCTGGCATTTGTATACCACACCTTTAACTTCCTTTTCTAAGATTTTGGTCTGGGAAGTATATTGGGGGTTGGGGGGGAAATGGGGGACCTGGTAAGGAACTAGGGTTTTTGCGTGGGGGTAAGTTTTTTAAAGTATGGGTGGGGGCATTGGGGTGTGGCATGGGGTGTTTTTTATTTAGAGTGTTTGGTTTTCACTGGGTTTTACCGGTTTTGGGGGGCTTTAATAAAAATTTTGAGGGAGGGTGTATTTGATCTTCTTCCTGGGTCTGGGATCTCTCTCTGTCTTCCCCATCCCCTCTCTTTCCCCCCTTTCGCCTTTGGTTTCCCCCCTCTCTCTCAGTTTCTTTTTTCTTCTTGTGTTCTGTCCGGGTCGAGATAAACCCTTTCCGTATCCGTCAAAGTCCCCCTTTAATTGTGCTTTCTCCCCGCAGGATTTCCCGGTCCGAGTCGCTTTTTTCCTTTTAAGGGCATCTCCTGGGCCCGGGTTTTTTTTTTTACAAACCCCCCTATTCTCCCCAAAATTTTCCCGCTGGGGGATACGCTTCTCCTATTGGGTTTCAAGATGCTTTCCCAAATTTCTTTTTTTCCCCTTGTTTTTTTTGGGTTCATTTTGTTTCCCCCCGACTTCCTGGAAACCCCTACACAAGGGGCTTTACCTCACCCTTTTCTTTTTTCCCCAATGCATACCCGGGGTAAACCCCCCATTTAAAATTTGGGTTTTCCCCCACTGGGGCTTTCCTGTTTTCATCAGTTTTTACTTTGGGTAATGTACTTGGGCTCCCGTGGCCTGTTTATTTTCCCTTCTCGGGTTTCCTTGGGCTCGTTGTTGTCGTTAAAGGGCCTCCCACATAAAACTTTGCTCTTTCATTTTCTACATTTCCTCGATAGGATTCCATGGGAGTTGTGCCCCTTCTTCCCCAAAGCCCCCCCTTTTCTGTGGCGAGGTAGCGTCTCTGTTGTCAACCCCAAAATGTTCTTTAGTTTTTTAGGCCCGTTTCAGATTTTTCCCAAATTTCCCCCAATAAACTCTGTACCCAGCTTCTGTGCTTTGACAGCACCTTTCCCCCCCTTTCCCGCTTTTTCCCTATCATCCTCTCTTTCCCTTCTCATGCCAAGTTCCTCTAGTTTCTTTTCCCCCTTTATGACCCTTTTTAAAGAGCTCTGCTGCCCAATCTTCCTTTGCAAATTTTTCCCCCCGTTTCCCTTGGGTTTTTTTTTGTTGCCCCTCTGGCAACCCAATTTTTTTTTTATCCTGATTGCCTCAGGTGGGAAAACCCATGTAGTTCTTTATTTAGGTTAGTAGGTGTATGTCAAGTGTGGGGGGGGGGAAATAGGGAGGGGAAAAGTGGCTATTTGGGAGCTGAAGGGGGGAGGGGGGGAGGGTGTCGAGGGAGGGGGGGGATCAGGGGGAAATAGTGAGAAGTCGGTGGTGAGGGGGGGTGTATTGTGTTGGGGTATGTGTGTGGTGGGGTGTGTGGTGTGTGTAAAATTTGGGGTTTAATTGTGTGTGGAATTTGTTTTGGGTTTTATTATGTTTTCTGAAAGGGGGGTGGCTTGTGCGTTTAAGGTAAGTCTCAGGGTCCTTGGCTGCCCCCCTTCTGTGAACCCGACCCCCCAAATTTCCCGGGCTTATTTCCCCTTTCTTACTGTGTGTGTGTTGTGTGTGTGTGTTGTGTGTGTGGTGTGTGGTGTGTGTTTGTGTTTTTGTGTGGTGTGTGTGGGGTGTGTGTTGTGTGTTTTGTGGGATGTGGTATGTGGGGGTGTGTATATGGGTGTTTATATGGGTGGGGGGGGTTTTGTGTGTGTGTGTGTGTGTGTTTGTGGTTTTTGTGTGTGGTGTGTGTGTGTGTGTGTGGTGTGTGGTTTTTTTTGGGGTTTGTGTGTGTGGTGTGTGTGTGTGTGTGTGTGTGGGGTGTGTGTGTGGTGTGTGTGTGGGGTTGTAAAATTTTGTGTCGAATTATGGGGGTGTGCGGGGTGTGTGTGTTGAGTGGGCTACTCCCTTTTGTGTGTGTTTCTTGTTGTGGGGGGGAGGGATGGTTTTGCGGGGGGGTGAAAGGGGGTTTTGGGTTGAAAGGTTCCTCGGGGGTTTGGCACCAAAATTTTGTCCCAATTTTTTTCTTTCCCCAAATTTTGCTACACTCTCAAATTATTGCCCTTTCCCGGATTTAAGTATTAAATTTTTGTGGTTATTTTATTTTCCTTTTTCACATTGGGGAGAGGATTTTCCCAGCTTCCTAAAGGGATTCTAATGCAAATTAAAAACCGGTATTTAACACTGCCCTACCCTGGTGCGGTTTTTGTGCCCTGTGTTTTTGGGGGGTTTTCGGGGTGTGCTTTTTGTGGGGGTGTGTGTGGTTTTGGGTGTTGTGGGAAAGGTTTTTCCCTTGGTTTATTGACTGGCCCCCAACTTCCTTGTGGCCTTGCACAACACCCTGGGGCTTGACCCTCGCACCCCCTTACAATTTTTCCCTTTAAAAAAAAGCTTTTCCAAACCCAGCTTTAAAATTAAATTACTGCCTTGTTTTGTTTTTGGGGTGTGGTTTTTGGATTTAATTTTCAATTATTGCTGGGTTTTTATCCTTTTCCATGTTCACATTGGGGGGGAGGGGGCTTTTCCCACTTCCTAAGTATTCTTACTGCTAATAACAAAGGGAAATTTAAAACTACTCTAACCCCGGGACTCCACCTTTTTTCCCCTATCAAAAACTATATTTTACTTTTGTTCCCATGCTATTTCTTTTTCTAATTTGGGTAAATTTTGGTTTTCAGGAGTGAGTTTACCCGTTTTAAACAGTTTGCAAGGCCCCGACCCGGGGCCCCCCTCAACACGCAAACCACAAAAAGGCGAATAAAAATTGCGCTTTCAATGGTTTCGGTGACAGGTTGCGAGCTGCTGATGACTTTAAAATCGTCGTACATAGGCCTTAAAAAACCCCATTTTGGGAAAATCCTTCACCCGGGATGTTTTAACCATTTTTCTCATACATCCCCTTCCTCAAGCGAAATTTCCCCTTTTTCACTGAAAATAGTATACAAATTTAAAATTATATACACTTCTTTTTTTTGTAAAAATGGGACTCAACTTGTCCTGACGTCACTTCTTCAGGCCTACCGCTGCCAATGTGGCAAAAAGCGCCCCTAAAATCCCCAAAGGGTTTTTTCGCTTTGAAATATTATGATTTCAGCTTTCCCCCCCTCACTTTTTTAACTAATAACTTTAATTAACCCCCTTGATATTGTTCACTTGGGCGTTTCACTACCCCTTTTTAAATTTCTGCTTTTTTGTTTTTGAACACCCCTTTCAATCTAAGGTTCTCGGAGCCTTGTTACCCACCCTCCCGCACCCCCCGGACCCCCGCGTTTTTCTGAAAACCATTCCCCCTTTTGGGTTTTCAGGGGGGGGAGGTTTATAGGCTCCTTTGGCCCCGCCCCTTCATGATTGCTTTTTGGGCCTCTCTCTTCCTGCCCCATGAGTTTATCATACCTCGCCTTAAAAATTGAAAGGTTTTCCCCCCTCCACTACTTCACTTTTTTAGGCCCTTCACGGGGAAAGACCAATCATGACTGAAGAAAAAAACTTTTCTAACATCCCTTTGAATTTATCTAGTCTTCAACTTCCCCAAATTTTGACCTCTTGTGGGCTGTGTCCCATCTCTGGGGAAAACCCCCTTATGGTGTTTTTGTGGGTGTGTGTGTACTCACCAAAATTGTCTAACCCAGTTAAGGTTGCGGGGGGGCGAGTCCGAGCTCCTGGCCCCGCCTCTTCACTGATCCCCTTTCTTGGTCACTTCTCCCGACCGGGAGCTTTTTCATACCCCTTTCTTAAAGCTTATGTATGGAAAACCTGCCTCCACTACATCGCTGCCCAAACTATTCCACTTACTGAAATACTTGGGGGCTTTAAAAATTTAAAAACTTCCCAACATCCCTGTATTATCTGGGGTCCCCTTTAGCTTCCAAACTGGTCCCTTTTACTGTGTCCAATCTCTGGAATTCCTGTCTTTGTTCCCCCCTTGTCAATTCCTCTCAGTTTTTTGTATGTCGTTATTTATGGGCCCCCCATCCTCCTGTCCCCGTGTCCCCCAGGGTTTTATTTCCCTTAACCTCTCCTCGTAAGGGGCATACCTTTAGCTCGGGGGGCTAGTTTGTTGCAAAACCCTTTTCCAAATTTCCCATTTCTTTACGTGCTTGGGTAGGTGTGGGGGTTTCCAAAATGGTTGCAGCTTTCTCCATTAGGGGCCTAACGTACACGGTGTACAGGGTCCGAATGATTCCTTATTAAGATGTCGGAATGCGTTCTGAGGTTTGCTAGGCGCCCATATGCTGCAGCATTATTTGGTTGATGTGCGCTTCAGGAGATGTGCCGTGTTATACTCACCCCAAGATCTTTTTTCCTTGATGAGGTTTTGTAGTCTCTGGCCCCCTAGCCCTGTACTCCGTCTGCGGTCTTCTTTGCCCTTCCCCAATCTTCATGACTTTGCACTGGTGGGATTGAACTTCAGGAGCCAATTGCTGGACCAGGTCTGCAGCCTGTCCAGATCCCTTTGTAGTTCTGCCTGGTCTTTGATCGAGTGAATTCTTCTCACAACTTCACGTCATCTGCAAACAGGGACACCTCAGAGTTAAATTTTCCGTCATGTCGTTCACAATACCAGAAACAGCACTGGTCCTAGGACTGACCCCTGTGGGACCCTTTCTGGTCACAGGTGCCCACTCTGACACCTCGCCACATACCATGACTCGCTGCTGTCTTCCTGACAAGTATTCCCTGATCCATTGTAGTGCTTTTCCCTGTTATCCTGCTTGGTCCTCCAGTTTTTGCCACCAATCTTTTGTGTGGAAAATGTGTCAAACGCCTTTCCCGCCGTCCAAGAAAATGCAATCCACCCACCCCCCTCTCTCTTGTCTTACTGCTGTCCCCCATGTCATAGAAAATCCAGTAGGTTTGTGGGCACAGGATTTCCCGTCCCTGAAACCATGTGGCTGCTGTTGATGAGATCGTTCCTTTCTAGGTGTTCCACCACTCTCTGATAATCTTCTCCATGATTTTGCATACTATACTGTCAGTGACACTGGCTGTAGTTTAATGCTTCATGTCTGTCTCTTTTTTAAGATTGGGACTACATTTGCTGTCTTCCATGCCCCAGCAATCTCCCTATTTCGATAGATGTAAATTTAAAATGTTTTTTAGGGGGACACATAGCGCCTCTGCTCCCCCTCTCAATACCCATGTTATCTGGCCCCATTGCCTTTGAGGTACTAGCTCACTCAGAAGCCTCTTCACTTCTTCCTTCGGTTGTGTGCACTGTGTCCACAATGGTGGGTGCCCCACCTCCCCGTCTTTCTGAGCTCTTTCTGGTCCCTGTAACACTTCTTTGAATCTCTGTTGAGTTCCTCACATACTTCAGGGTTTCATTTCTTGTTGTCTCTCCTCCTTCCTTCCTTAGCCTGATTACCTGGTCCTTGACTGTTGTTTTCCTCCTGATGTGGCTGTACAACATATCGGGGTCAATTTGGCTTTCGCTGATAGGGCGTTTTCATATTGTCTTTGGACCTCCCTTCTTATCTGTGCATATTCGTTTCTGGCTCTACGACTGCTCTCCTAATTCTCTTAGGTCCTTTGCCTTCATATTTCTTCCCTTCCCTAGCGCACTTGGTTTTTGCCCCCCTGCACCTTTGGGTAAACCAAGGGCTCTTCCTGGCTTTTCATTATTCCTGGTACCCTTGGGTTTCAAACCTCTCCTCAGCCTCCTTGCATTTTGTTGGCTAACATATTCCATCATCTCATTAACTGGCTTCCCTGCCAGTTCTCTGTCCCACTTAAGCCCATTCAGGTAGTTCCTCATTCCTGTGTAGTCCCCCTTTCTTGTAGTTTGGCTTCATTCGTCCTGGCTTCCTCTTCCCCCTCCACTGCAGCTCTACGGTATCGAAGTTAAAACCACTGGTCACGGGCCCCAAGGGGTTTTTTCATATGTGATGTCCTCGAACAACTACTCAAGGGAAACTAATTCCAGCCTTGTGTGGTGTGTGTGTGTGTGTGTGGTGGTGCGTGTGTGTGTTTTGGGGCCCTATGTGTTGTTCTTTTTGGTATGTGTGTGTTTGTAATATGTGTGTATGAATGTGCATTTTGGGAGTGTTACTCACCAAATTTGGGGGTTTGCAGGGGTCGAGACTCAGCTCTTGGCCCCGCCATTAATGTTTGCTACTAGGTCCTTCTTCTACGTTCCTGGATTTTTCATACCTCTTCTTAAAACTATGTATGGTTCCTCCCCTCCACTACTTCATTTGTTAGCTATTCCATTCCTGAATCATGACTGAAGAAATTCTTCCAACGTCTCTGTGACTTGTCTGAGTCTCAGCTTCCAGTTGTGAGTCTTTGTTCCCGTGCCCCCCTTTTGGGAACACCCTATTCTGTCCCCTTGTCTATTCCCCCAGTATCTTGTATGTCGTTACTGTTCCCATGACCCTTCTGCCCTCCAGTGTCGTCAGTCCGATTCCCTCAACCTTTTTCCTCGACGACTTCCCCCTGAGTGGGGACTAGCCTTGTTGAAAACCCTTTTTGTATTTTCCTAACTTCTTTTATGCTTACAAGGTGTGGGTTCCCGCTGGTGCACATACACCATATGGGCCCAACATACACGTGTAAAATTCTTGAACGATTCCCCATTAAGGATTGGAATCTATTCTCCGGGGTTTTCCCGGCGCCCTATGCAGCAGCGTTATTTGGGTTTTGTGTGCCCCGGTGACGTGCTCGGGGTTATGGTCACCCCCAGGGCTTTTCCCCAGTAGGTTTTAGTCTTGTCCACCTAGCATATCGTCTGCGTCTTCTTTGCCCTCCCCCAAACTTTATGGGTTTGCATTTGGGAGGACTGAATTCGAGAAAACATTTTTGGGCCACATGTCCTGCCTGCCAGGTCTCTTTTCAGTCCTGCCCATCCTCATCCGTTTAATTTTCTCATCAACTTTATATCATCTGCGAATAGGGGCACTTCGAGTCTATTCCTTCCAAATTGTCGTTTTTCATTATCAAAAATAGCATGGGCCCCAGAAAAAGAGCCCCGTCGGGCCCCCCTCGTCTCAGGCGCCCCCTGTGATCCCCTTTACGTACCATGACTCGTTGTTGCCTCCCTGTCAGGTATTCTCTGATCCATTTCAGTGCCTTTCTGTTATGTGTGCCTGATCCTCTAGCTTTTGCAGTAACCTCTTGTGAGGAACTGTGTCGAAGGCCTTCTTGCAGTCCAAAAAAATGCAGTCGATCCACCCATTTCTCTCTTGTCTTACTTCTGTCACCTTGTCATAAAACTCTAGTAGGTTTGTGACACAGGATTTTCCTTCCCTGAAACTGTGCTGGTTGTCAATTACACACTTGTTTCTTTCCAAGTGCTCCACCACTCTCCTCCTGATGATCTTCTCCATGACCTTGCATACTATACACGTTAGTGATACAGGTCTGTAGTTTAGTGCCTCATATCTGTCTCCCTTTTTAAAAATTGGGACTACGTTTGCCATCTTCCATACCTCAGGGAGTTGCCCAGTTTCAAATGATGTGTTGAAGAACTTTGTTAATGGCACACACAATATCTCTGCTCCCTCTCTAAGGACCCATGGAGGGATGTTGTCTGGTCCCCCCGCCTTTGAGGTGTCAAGTTCGCATAGCAGCTTCTTCACCTCCTCCTTGGTTATATAAACCTCATCCAGCACTTGTTGGTGTGCCCCCCTGTTCTGATTACCTGGTGTCCTGCTGGTTTCCACTGTAAATACTTCTTTAAATCTCGTGTTGAGCTCCTGACATACCTCTCGGTCGTTTCTTGTGAATTCCCCATCACCCTTCCTCAGTCTGATTACCTGGTCCTTGACTGTTGTTTTCCTCCTGATGTGGCTGTACAACAGCTTCGGGTCAGTCTTGAATTTCGATGCTATGTCATTTTCATATTGTCGCTGAGCCTCCCTTCTTATCTGTGCATATTCATTTCTGGCTCTTCGGCTAATCTCTTTATTTTCCTGAGTTCTCTGTCTTCTGTACCTTTTCCATTTTCTAGTACACCTAGTTTTTGCCTCCCTTCACCTTTGGGTGAACAAAGGACTCGTTCTGTTCTTCACATTATTTCTGTTTCCCTTCGGAACAAACCTCTCCTCCTTCCTCCTTGCATTTTGTTGCCACATAGTACACCCTTTTTTTGTACGGGTTTTTCTGTCAGTTCCCTCTCCCACTATTGTCTAAGGAAGTTCCTCACCCTGGTAGTTCCCCTTTTTGTAGTTTGGTTTTTCCCACCCTTTTCCTGCACTCTCCCATTGAAGCTCAACTAGTACCGGATACAAAACCACATGATCACTAGCCCCAGGGCCTTTTAACATGAAAACCCTCAATGTCTGAACTACGAAGGTGAAAAAAAGGTCCTCTTGCGGGGTCATCCTCCCCTCTCTCGGGTTGTTCTAAATGTTGAGCATGGGGTTTTCCAGTACCCATCGACCACTTGGTCTCCATGTTTCGGGCCCCCCAGGGGGCCCCGGGTTTTCCAGTCAATCACCCTGTGATTAAATCCCCCAAAATTAGTAACTTTGCTCCCCCATGTGTGTCTCGGCCACCTCGGCTAGTGTGCCCATTGCCTTTTGCTCTTATCGTATTCTTCTCTTGGCCTCCTCGTTCTGTGGTGGTTGTAATTTCTCAATTTCACCTTTTAAACCCTCAACTGGTGTTCCCCAATAAATTCCCTTTTCCCGTGCCTCCTTCCTTCTATTTTCTCAAAACCCCCCTGGTTTTTAATGACGTGCAACCCTCCCCCTCTCCCCCTCTGTCTTTCCTGAGGATTTGATATCCGGTGGAAAAATTGAATCCGTTTTTTTTTCTGGTGAGTTCTGTTTCGTGAGTGCTTTTTATTTTGGCGATGTCTCCTTGATTCTTTTGTGCCACCCCCCATATTTTTTGTTATCCATCCATTTTTTATACCACTCCCTTCCCCCTTTTTTTTAAGACTGTGGTCTGGGGGGGTATTGGGTTGGGAAGTGGGAGCCCGGGGAAGGAACATGGGGGGTTGTGGGGGGTGGAGTTTGTATTTCATGGGTGGGGGGCATTGGAGTTGCTGGGGGGGGGGGTGTTGTGTGTGGTTGGGGTGGTGGGGTGTGTGTGTGTGTGTGTGTGTGTGTGTGTGTGTGTGTGTTGTATGTGTGTGGTGGGGGTGTGTGTGTTTTGTGTGTGGTGTGTGTTGGTGGTTTTGCTATTGTTGTGTATAGTGTTGTGTTTTTGTGTGTGGGTATCACCTATTTTTACTCACCTATTTTTGTTGCAGGGGGGGTCTTAGCTTCTGCCCCCCCTCTTCACCGGTTGCTACAGGCCCTCTCTCTCCCCGCTCCATGAGCTTTATAAACCTCGCTTAAAAGTGTATGGTTCCTGATGCACTACTCATTTTCTAGGGTAATCACTGCCTTTCCTCTATGACTGAAGAAATACTTCTAAAATCTCTCGACTCATTTTTGTCTTCAAATTCCAATTGGGGCCCCTTGTTTTTGTGTCCCCTCCCTGGAACATCCTGTCTTTGTCCACCTTGTCTATTCCACACAGTATTTTATATGTCGTTATCATGTCTCCCCTGACCCTCCTGTCCTCCAGTGTCGTCAGGCCGATTTCCCTTAATCTTTCTTCATAGGACATTCCCCTTAGCTCTGGAACTAACCTTGTCGCAAACCTTTGTACTTTCTCTAGTTTCTTGACGTGCTTTATCAAGTGCGGGTTCCAAACAGGTGCTGCACACTCCAGTATGGGCCTGACATACACGGTGTACAGTGTCTTGAATGATTCCTTACTAAGGTATCGGAAAGCTGTTCTCAGGTTTGCCAGGCGCCCATATGCTGCAGCAGTTATCTGATTGATGTGTGCTTCCGGACACATGCTCGGTGTTATACTCACCCCAAGATCTTTCCCTTGAGTGAGGTTTGCAGTCTTTGGCCACCTAGCCTATACTCTGTCTGTGGTCCTTCTGTGCCCTTCCCCTATCTTCATGACTTTGCATTTGGCAGGATTAAATTCGAGAAGCCATTTGCTGGACCAGGTGTCCAGTCTGTCCAGGTCTCTTTGAAGTCCTGCCTGGTCCTCATCAGATTTAATTCTCCTCATTAACTTCACATCATCTGCAAACATGGACACTTCTGAGTCTAACCCTTCCATCATGTCGTTCACATATACCAAAAATAGCACTGGTCCTAGGACCGACCCCTGTGGGACCCCGCTCGTCACAGTGCCCACTGTGATACATCATTACGTACCATGACTCGTTGTTGCCTCCTGTCAGGTATTCTCTGATCCATTGCAGTGCCCTTCCTGTTATATGTGCCTGATGCTCTAGCTTCTGCACTAATCTCTTGTGAGGAACTGTGTCAAAGGCCTTCTTGCAGTCCAAGAAGATGCAATCAACCCACCCCTCTCTCTCGTGTCTTACTTCTGTTATTTTATCATAAAACTCCAGAAGGTTTGTGACACAGGATTTGCCTTCCATGAATTCGTGCTGGTTGGCATTTATACTCTTGTTCCGTTCCAGGTGCTCCACCACTCTCCTCCTGATAATCTTCTCCATAACTTTGCATACTATACACGTCAATGACACAGGTCTATAGTTTAGTGCCTATTTTCTGTCTCCTTTTTTAAAAATGGGAACTACATTTGCCGTCTTCCATTCCTCAGGTAGTTGCCCAGTTTCCAGGGACGTGTTGAAGATTGTGGTAAGTGGCATGCACAACATATCTGCTCCCTCTCTAAGGACCCACGGGGAGATGTTGTCCGGTCCCATTGCCTTTAAGGTATCGATGTCCCTTAGCAGTTTCTTCACCTCCTCCTCAACTGTATGTATGCCGTCCAACACTTGTTGGTGTATTCCTTGCTGGTGTCCCCATCTGATCTGTCCCCCCAGAGTCCTTCCTGTCTCTACTGTAAATACTTCCTTAAATCTCGTGTTGAGCTCCTCATATACCTCTTGATCGTTTCTTGTGAGTTCTCCACCTTCTTTCCTCAGCCTTATCACCTGGTCCTTGACTGTTGTCTTCCTCCTAATGTGGCTATACAGTAGTTTCGGGTCAGATTTGACTTTTGATGCTATGTCGTTTTCATACTGTCGCTGGGCCTCCCTCCTTATCTGTGCATACTCGTTTCTGGCTCTTCTACTAATCTCCTTGTTTTCCTGGGTCCTATGCCTCCTGTACCTTTTCCATTCTCTGTTGCACTTAGTTTTTGCCTCCCTACACCTTCGGGTAAACCAAGGACTCGTTTTGGTCTTCCTATTATTTCTGTTTCCCTTGGGAACAAACCTTTCCTCTGCCTCCTTGCACTTTGTTGCCACATATTCTATCATCTCGTTTACTGATTTTCCTACCATTTCTCTGTCCCACTGAACCTCCTGCAGGAAGTTTCTCATACCTGAGTAGTCCCCCCTTATATAGTTTGGCCTGTCCCCTTCAGTTCCTGTTACCTTCTCCACTTGTAACTCTACTATATAATCAAAACTCAGAACCACGTGATCGCTTGCTCCAAGGGGCCTCTCGTAAGTGATGTCCTCAATGTCTGAACTGCTCAGGGTGAACACAAGATCCAGTCTTGCTGGCTCATCCTCCCCTCTCTCTCTGGTTGTGTCCCTGACATGTTGATGCATGAGGTTTTCAAGTACCACATCCATCATCTTGGCTCTCCATGTTTCGGGACCCCCATGTGGCTCCAGGTTTTCCCAGTCGATCTCCCTGTGGTTGAAATCGCCCATTACCAGTAACTTTGCTCTGCTCGAGTGAGCTCTTCTTGCCACCTCAGCCAGTGTGTCCACCATCACCCTGTTGTTTTCTTCGTACTCCTCTCTTGGCCTCCTGCAGTTCTGTGGTGGGTTATACATCACTCTATTGACTACTTTATGTTCTCTGGACTGAATTGTACCTACAATGTAGTCTCTTTCTCCAATCATGTCCATGCATTCCATTTCCTCATATCCCCATCGGTGTTTTATGAGCGTGTGTGTGTGTGTGTAGTGTCATTAATAAAATCAGTTTGATTGAATCGGGAATAACACTTACCCAATATAGCAATTGCTTTTTTTGTCATTGCTGGAAGTAGGCTGGAAATGACGATAGCAAATTGACTGATGTAGGTGGTTTGCTACTCGGAGATACTCGGTTCAGCTGCTGCCGGGGTGGGCCCCATCTACTAAGTTTCCCATTTACAGGTTAGAGAAAAAATTTAATAATTTAAAAAAGGGGAGTCCCCATAAATTTGGGGGTTTTGTCCTTTGGACTTCATCATGTCTTCGGAATCACCGGCATTGTTTTTGGGAAATTTTACCCCTTGGATGAATTCGTATTGTCTGTTTTGGGGCCCTTTTTTTTGGGCTCTGTGGGGGGGGGTGTGTTGATGATGTATTAGGGGGTGTTTTTTGGTTGGGAGAGTTTTTCTGTAGTATATAAAGTTCTTGCAAGTTGTAATTTTTTTTCTTTAGTTTATCAGCCTGCTTTTTTGCACCTCCCTTTTGGGTTTTGGGTAATCATCCAAAAAATTTTCTGTCTCTCCTCTTGGTGCCTTGATAAACGGAGGCAAAGTCTGACTTGTAGCTGTACATGGGGTTATAGTTGTTAAAAGACATAGTTCCCCAAAGGTTTTTCTAGCATGGGTCTTATTTTTTTTTGTACTGGGGTTTCTGATTAGGGGGATTTGAATAAACCTGTAAAGTTTGCTGAGGGGGAAATTTGGCGTGAGTAGCCCCATTGGGCTTGTGAGGTCCTGGGGGGACCAAATTTTTAACCAAATTTTAAGGGGCCCCCCACCCCCTTCCCTTGGCAAACGTCTGTACCCCCCACGTCGAGTTTTTTTGTTTTTGACCCTAGCCTAGGTCGGGTCGTACACTGGGTTTTGGGGAGGTGTTTGGACCACCAAAACCCAAGGGAAGAGCTGAGGGGAGATTCGAGGGGCTGCTGCGGGGGTGCGACTCCTGACAAGACTTCACGGAGCTGCTGCTGGGGTGCGGGGCTGGGGAGAAGGGCTGAATCTCTGGGGGACGTGGAGGCATTGGGCAAGTATGGCTTGCGTAGTCTCTTGCGGTAGGTTTTTTGGGCCCTTGGCTTATTTCCTGGATGAACTCCCCTGAACTACATTGTAAGTTTAATTCTTTTTTCGCCAAGTAATTTTTTCCTGTCTCATGCTTATGTGTACCACCCCATTTATCTAAACCCAAAAATTTCTTTTCCCAAAATATTATGGTACAAAGACCTTAAATAAAAAAAACGTTTTTGAGTAGAAAGAATATTCATTCCCCGTTTTATTTTTTTTTTTCTTATTTTTTTTTATGTTTATATATGGTAAAGAGGGGGGCGGGGCAATTTTTAGGATATGTAGAGTTAATGAGAGTGTCGTGGTGGACCACTCCCCTGTTTACCTATCCCTCTGCAACAGCTCACTCCTCCAAACCTCGCCTGCCCCCTTTCCCCTGCCTACAAAATCCCTACCCCCCATATTCCCCATTTATTCCTATTAAATCATTACCCCCCCACATGACATGGGCCCCTAAGCGGGGGGTTTTTTATTATTTTTTTAGTAGGAACCACCCCCATGTGCCTTATTTTTGACCCCGGGTTATACTTTTATCTACCTTTGCTACCACTTTTTTTTTTTTTTTTTTGGGTGGTGAAAAATCTAAAGTGAATACTTAAAAATTTATAACCAGAAACCCTAAACTGTCCTTTTTTTGACGGGGGGTCGAAAATTTGTTTGGGTGTAATATTATATTTGGGGGAGTTAGTTTTTGGTTTGAGATAATTTTGGAGAATATCAGTATTTGGGTGAGTTTTTTGGGGGGGGAAGCAATTACTGGCCGAAATTAATATTTACAAGGAAGAGAAGTCACCCCCCCGCCTTAAAACTTACCCACAACTGTCCCCCTTTTAAAAGAGTTTCCTAGATTGCTGTCCACCGATGTCCCAGTCACCCACTGAATGCCCTCCCCCCGCTATGTCCCCCCAGTAGATTTTGCTCCCCCGGGCTGTCACCCAGTGTAGTGGGTGTCTGTCTGCGTCACCCCCTCGGCCATACCCCAGCCGCCAGTTACCCGCAGTTCCAGGGATGGGTGCCGCCCCTGCTGTTGATGACCTGAATACCCACCCACCCGAGCAACTGACCAATGCCTGTACTGCGTTTCGGCTGCTGGGGCCGTCTACTATGCTGGGGCCCTTCTAGAGTTGAGGCGCGGCCGGCTGTGATGTGGGACCGTGCTGCGATTTTGGGGGCCAACCCTTGGCTGCGTGATACGGCCGTGCTGGATGCTGGATGCGCCCTGCTAAGAGAAGGGATGGCGGGATGGCGGTTGTGGAGGGATTCGGTGGTTGTGCCGGACAGAGAATCACTATGAAGGGTTGCCATCCTCGGAATGGGGAAGGAAGTGAGCCCCAAAGAGGGACCCAGCTTGGGGGCCAGCCTGCTTTCAAGGGCGGTTTAAGGACATATCCTTTTGCTGGTCGACCTGTACGACCGGTATGCGGGGAGCCCCCCAAAGCCATGAGAGACAATTGAAATGGAATGTCCCCAGCCTACTTTGACTTCCCAGAGTTTTAGTGTTACCTTGTAAATAAGGGACCTTGATAGGGTCCAATGTTTAGGGCCGCCTTTTTTTTATGGGGCCCCATGAACCCCCTAGTAGTGGCATGGGATAATGGGGGGTCTTAGCTCGATGCCTGCCCGTCCGATTTCAGATTTTGTAGTGTGCATGGAAGTGGCCAAAATGCGCCTTTGGTGGCGTAAAGGGGGTCCAGTTCAGTTACTTGAAAAAATGCAACCCGTTGGAGCGTTTTCCACGCCTTTAAAACCCCTAAAAGGGGTTTGGCCCAATGGTTAACGTGCGAGGTGACTAGCTTGGTGGTTTTCAGTAGAAGTGGGGAAAGGGCAGGAGCCCGAATTTATTTTTAAGGAGAAATGAGGGTAAGGGGCTTTGCACCCCAAAAGGGACTATTATGCTGGCCAACTGCCAGGTGATGATTATGCTGCCTTGTGTAGTTGAGGAGGTTGAGGGAAATAAATTGTATTATTATAATTTTGTCTTTGTATTGTAATAGTTTAAAGGGTTGGGTTTTAAAATATCTAAAATAGGACAATTTGTCCTAGTTCTCGATTTTTTTAAATTGGGGGGGAAAAAGGGGGGGTGGATTAGTCCGCTGGGCTTGGAGGTTTCCCCGGGGGGACCTAATTTAAAAAATTATATGTCACCCTTCCTTGGGGAAACGCGTACCCCCCCACGTCTGGGTCTTTTGTTCTTTACGCCTCAACCTAGGTGTAGGCGTACACGGGGGTTTTGGGGGTGCTTGGACCCCCATAAAAGCCCAAGGGAAAGCTGAGTAGGGGGAGATTTGAGTGGGCTGGCTGGGTGCGAGCTCCTGAGCCGGACTTTTAGCAGAGCTGCTGCGGGGGGGCAGGCTCGGGAGAAAGGGGCTGAAGCCTGGAGGAGAATGTTTGGGGCATTGGGGGGAGTACTGGCTTGGCGAGTACAGTGCTGTTTTGGTTTGGACTGTGGTTAGTTTTCCGTTGAACGCCCCGACTACTTGTAAGTTTTTTATTCCGTTTTCGCCCAAACAATTGTATTCCCTGTCTCACTCTTATGTTACCACCCCCATTTATCAAAACACAATAAAGTTCTGTTTCCCAAATTATATGGACAAGACTTAATAAAAAACGTGTTTTAGTAGAATATATATTCACTGTCCCCGTATTCATTCTTATTCCATTTATTTTTTTTAGTTAAAGTAGTGAAGGGTGAGTGGTAGTGGGCGGGGAGAGTAATGAAGTGAAAAGGGGGTTTGTCACCCTGACCTCACATTACCCACCTCCGCCCAAAATCCCTACTGCCCGCCTGTCCCCTACCTAAAATTACCCCCCGCTTACCCCCATATTCCCCTAATCATTACCCCCCACAGACAGGCTAAAATCACCTTTTTAGAGATGTATGTAGTAGCGGAATAATTTCTTTCTCGTATCCCAGAATTTTTTTCGGTTTCTGAGGCAATAGGTGTACCTCTATGGAGTACCCCCCCTTTTTCTTTTATAGTTTTTTTTGCAAAACAACCCCTGGTGCTGATAAGGACTTTGTCTGGGTTGGTATGATTTTTCATTTCTTCTCCCCGTTGCTTTTTTCCTACTCGAATTAATTTTTTTTTTTACCCCCATGTGCCACATTTTTCCCGTTTTGGGGGGGATGAAAATACGTGGGTAATATCTTTAGTAAATTGGGTGAATATCATTTTAACTTGGGTTGGGGAGATCGTTTACTTTTTGAATAGTACGGGCACAAGCACGAGCCTCGTGGCACTCCAGCTGTCGGGTTGTGAAAGGTTTTAAAAAAAGGGGATTTTTCTTTTTATAAAAATGGTTTTCATAAATCTTAGAAAAAAACCTTCTGGGTCAGTAAGTCCCACAACTTTAAATATGGTCCGTCGTGCCACAAGCTGTCAAAAGCTTTGTGTTTACATCCCCCGCTGCAATTCTTGGGAAGGTTGCCCTTTTTCAGGGGTCAACAGCATCGAAAATATTGATAGCTTATTGGTTCCTCTGTGAGTCCTGAAACAAACTGTTTTTTCAGTGAAGGGTGATTGTACCAAAAGTTTAATCGTTGGGAAATTTTTTCTCAAAAGGGTTTTACCTGATTTTCAAGTAAAGGAAAAGGCCTACAGTACTCGGGTTTTTTTTTGTCTTTGTTGGGCTTTGCAATAAAATATCCTTTCGTTTAAACCATTGGAAAATGTCCCCGGGGGCCAAGATAACATTAAAAAATTTCCCAGAGCATTTAGCAATTTTTGGGGAAGAAATTTATTTGTCATGTTATTACCCCGAGAAAGCCCCGGGGCTTTTTTACTGCCTAAACTTGGCCCCCCTCTCTGATGTGATTTGGCTTGTTAGGGGGGGTTTTTTATTTCAAGGGAAGATAAATCCATTAATGGTAATGGTTGGAGGTCATCTCGGTTGTCGTCTCTCCATACAGTGACACACTGGTAATGGTTATTATTAAATCTTCTACTATCATTGTGTGAGAGAATTTTCTCCCACACATCACCCATCAGACTGTCTTGGTCTTGTGGGTCATCAAGTTTGATATCAATTTCCTCATCATCATCATCAGTGAAGGAATGTGTTAGATAATGGGTAACCTTGTGCTTTGCTCCTAGAAGCTAGCGGATCTTGCTCCAGAACTCTTCAGGATGACGTTTGTATTGATTTGCTTGAAGAACAAGAGATTTCCATAATTCACTTTTGCGTTTTGTGATCAGGGTAATTAAGTGTATTCTCAACCTCTGCAGTACAACCCAGTATAGTCTTGTTTGATGGTGCCTTCTACACTCTGTTTGATCATTTTTCATGCAGTCCCTAATTTCCGTGGTTGATTAATATTGCTGATATATCTTTGATGTATTGGCAATTTGCAAGAGTGGCCTCTGTGATTCTGTCGTAGAAGGATCTGACTGCCTCGTCAATTGCAGTTGAAGGCTGGTTCTCAAGGGAAACAGTAAGGTCATTGCATAGGTAGTTCTAGAGTTTTTAGGTTGGGTTTCGGAGGAGTGGGTATTCTAAATGGTGATGCTTGTAGTGTAATTATAACAGGGATGTCGTCTGAACCTACGTTTCCATTAGGAAAGTCTCTGCAGTGGTATTAGGTCACAATCTCTCTTGTTTAAGACTGTATTAGGTGTCCCCGGATGAGGACCTACATATAACTTAAAGAATGGACCTTGCAATGATGGTTCTTGCTGTAATTATAGTTAAATAGTTGTTTATTCTTTAGGTCACCAGCGGATTTCCGGCTTCACAGTTGATAGAGTGCGGGATAATGGCATTAAATCATCTTGCCAGAATTGTAGGACATTTATACTCAGTATTGGTGTATTGGAACGGACTATATAATTCTGTCTAGGAGGAAAATATCCAGTTTCAACTATTAACTGACCATTGAGGTCCCCCGTAGTTTCTATTGTTATAATGCTGTCTTCGTCATGTGCATTTAGAAAGCAATCCTAGTTTCACTAGGACGGCACTCCACTAAAGGGCTCTTTGATTTCTGACAGTAAGTAGCCACCGTCTTTATGTTGTCTGCTGTCGCCAGCTGTCTCATAAGAGGAGATGTCAGGGTTGTGATTGTGAGTTGAAAGTTATTTTGTAAATTTTTAATCCCCATTATTTTTGAAGTCTGCGGTTTTAGTGCGTCAGAGAGTTGTGTCTGAGATTAACTGCAAGTGTGTTTCAAGCTCCTCTACTGACTACGAAAGGGGAGGGTTGTTGTCCTGAGAGTTTTTTTTTTTTTCCTCACTGCTTGGTGATATTAACTGATGCGTCAGATTCATCATCTGACAGCTGAGGGATGTCATTCACAGTTTCAGTTGCATATTCACAACACTTACTATGGAACAGTGGGACTCCCTGTGGAAATGTGTAAGTTCAAAAATTTGGGGTATTATTGAATTTTAGGTTAGGTTCTACAGCGGTAGATTGTGCATCAATGTCTGGTGTAAGTTCAGGGTCAAGTATTACCTCACTTGTCTGAGTTGTTGTTTCAACTAGGTCTTCCATTACGGCTGGACCTTGGTTATGTGATGATGTTTGATTATGTGTGGTCGTGGTGGAGGGCACATACTTCCTATTTTGAAGGGACTGGTTCATTATAATAATAAACTGTGCACGATTAGGGTCACAAGTGACATGGTTCTTAGGCAAATAGATAAATTAAAACCTAACAAACCCCCAGGCCTAAATGAACTGTATGCAAGGGTTCTAAAGGAATGTAAAGAGGAGCTTAGCAAACCGTTGGCTAATCTTTTCAACATATCACTACAAACTGGCATGGTGCCAGATAAGTGGAAAATGGCAAATGTGATACCTATTTTCAAAGCAGGTGACAGTCCTTAGCTTCGAACTATAGACCAATAAGCCTAACCTCCATAGTGGGAAAATTTATGGAATCAACAATTGCCGAGGTAGTTTGTAGCCACCTCGAAAAGCATAAATAATCAACGAATCTCAGCATGGTTTTACAAGGGCGTTCTGCCTTATGAATTTATTAACTTTTTTCACTAAGGTATTTGAGGAGGTAGATCATGGTAATGAATATGATATTGTATATATGGACTTCAGTAAGGCTTTTGACAGGGTCCCACGTCAGAGACTATTGAGGAAAATTAAGGCACATGAATAGGAGGAATTTTTTCCTGGATAGAGGCATGTTGACAAATAGGCAGTAGAGAGTTTGCATAAATGGGGAGAAATCAGAATGGGAAGCGTCAGGAGCGGTGTTCCACAGGGTCAGTGTTGGGCCCCCTGCTGTTCGCAATCTACATAAACGACATAGATGAGGGCAAAAGAGCGACATCGCAAGTTTGCCGATGACACCAAAATAGGCCGTCGAATTCATTCTGACGAGGACATTAGAGCACTCCAGGAAGATTTGAATAGACTGATGCAGTGGTCGGAGAAGTGGCAGATGCAGTTTAATATAGATAAATGAAAAATTCTAAATGCTGGACAGGACAATAACCATGCCACATATAAACTAAATAATGTAGATCTTAATATTAAGGATTGCGAAAAAGATTTAGGAGTTCTGGTTAGCAGTAATCTGAAACCAAGACAACAGTGCATAAGTGCTCGCAATAAAGCTAATAGAATCCTTGGCTTCATATCAAGAAGCATAAATAATAGGAGTCCTCAGGTTGTTCTTCAACTCTATACATCCTTGGTTAGGCCTCATTTAGATTATGCTGCACGGTTTGGTCACCGTATTACAGAATGGATATAAATTCTCTGGAAAATGTACAAAGGAGGATGACAAAGTTGATCCATGTATCAGAAACCTTCCCCATGAGGATAGACTAAGGGCCCCGAATCTGCACTCCTAGAAAGACGTAGAATTAGGTGGGTAGATTGAGGGGTAAAATGGAAACAGGAATAATAGGGGGTGTTAAGGGGTTTTTTTGGCCCCCGGGGAAATTCTAACCTAGATGGGGGGCGGAGCAAGGAATTTTGGAAAAAATTCAAAATTCGGGGGAAGGTAAGAAAAAACTGTTGGTAAATGGAGATGAGAATATGAAAAAATTTCAAAAGTCGGGGAAATAAGCCCAAACTTTGTAGTTTATAAAGGTTGGGAAAAAAGTTTTGGGTTTTCGGTTGAGTAACTGAAACCGCAACAGGATAAGTGTTCCAAAAAAGCAATTTGACCTTGGCCTTTAAAAACAAAAATTGGGGTTGGTTGCTTTAAACTTAATCCTGGTTGGTCTTTGAATGCGGGGTTTTCCTTTTCTTTTTAAAAAATCTTTTAAAAAGAAAAAAAAATTTTTTTTAGAAATTTCCCTTTTTTGATTTAACCTGAACGATCCAAAAGGAAAGGGGGGGGAAAAAAAGGAAAAATTTAAAATATATCTAAAATTCCCTGAAGGGGGGGCTTTTTTATTAAAAATTATTAAAATTGAAAAAATTTTAAAAAGAGTGGGAGGGTAAAACCCCCCAATCAGATAACCCCGCGTTTTGATTTTAAAATGGTTTTTTACATAAGGGGGGGGGGTTTACCATTTGTCTCCATTCTTCCTTTCCCCCACCGGATGCCTGCTGGGGGTCAGGGTTCCCCAAAAACTTACCTCTCCCTTCTGGGCCCCGACCTTTCCTTCCTTTTTACATTTTTTTTATTTTTTTTTTATTTTTTTTTTTCCACTCCCCCGACCCACCCCCCAAAAAAAAACTTTCACCTTTTTTACCCCATTTTCCAAAAAAGGGGCCCCTTTTTTTAAAAAACTTAACACCCCCCTTCGATTTATTCCCCTTTCAGGACTCCCCCGCCTCCGGCCTTCCCCCAAATTTACTTTGCTACCTTTTAAACCCGTAAAAAAAACCTTTCCCCATTCCCTTTTTCCCCCCGCAGTTTTTGGGTAAGCCCCGGCACCAAAAACCCCCTTTTCCCCTCCCCCCAAATTTCCTGGGGGACCCACCCCCTTCCAAAAACCCTTCCCTTAAAACCCCTTTTTTCCCTCCTTCTTTAATTAACCCCTCAAAACCTTTCCTCCCCTCCAATTTTGGAAACCCCACCTTCAAATTAAAACCTTTTTGATTAATTTCCAACCTTCCCCCGATTACTTAATTTTTTCTTTGCAATTAAAAATTTACACCAATCTTTTAACTTCATCTTCTTTTTCCCAAGACAAAGTTTTTTCCCCCAAGACCTGTGCAAACTCCCCTTTTTTAATTCTTTTTTTTTCACCCTTTTTCAAACCCTCGCTAATTTTCCACCCCCATTCTAATAAATTATATTTCCCTTTGGTCCAACCCCACACAATTTTTTGTTTTTTTCCTACTTTTCTGAATTTTTTTAATTTTTCTCTTTCCCCCTCCCAAATTTCTAAATCTTGTCCTAAAACTAAACCGGTAAAAAACTTAACCCCCCTTTTTTATTTTTTACCTCCCCCAAACCCCCTGCAACCTCTCCCCATTTTTTTCACCTGTCCATCCCCTTTTCAAAACCTATTTTGCAAAAAACCCTTTTTTAACTTATCAAAATTGTCCTATTTTTCCGTAAAAACACCTTGTAAACCACCCCCTCCCCCTTTCCCTAAAGCCCTTGTTTCACTTCTACCCCTTTTCTCCTTCCCAAAACTCTTTCCTTTCTAAAAATTCCCCCTTTTTTTTCACTTTAAAAACCGGTACCCCCCCTCCCTTTCCCCCTTTTTTTTGCATCCTTTTGTCCCCTTTTTTTAATAAAACTAAAAACCTTTTTCCAAATCCCAGACTTACCCTTTTTTCACCCCCCCCCCCCCCCCCCCCCCCCCCCCCCCCCCCCCCTTACATTTAAAAAAATTTTGCACCAACACCCCAAAAAACTATACCTCCCCTTATCGGGGATTTTTAAAAGGGTTTGGCTTTTTGTACAACAAAATAAAAAGGGCAGAGTTTAACATTGCTCCTGTTTCGCCTTAGCCAAATAAACTCAGTGTATTAACAAAAATAACCGGACATGAAGAGAGGAGCTTACCGACGTTTTGGGGCCCAATTGGATCTTTTCCCAAGTCCCTAAGGGAAAAGTGGAGGGGGGAGGGTTTTATGGGGGAAGAGGTAGGGTGGTGGTGGTAGAGTAGTAGTAGATTTTGTGTAGTAAGAGTAGTAGTATAGAAATGTAGTGTAAAAATTTGTAATGTGGAGTAGTGGGGAACTAAGGGGAGAAGCCATAATTTATAAAGAAAGGGAGCCCTGAAAGGGAGCTAGGTGCCGACGAGGGGGCAAGTGCACAGAGGTGGGGGAAAGGAAATGATGAATAAACAAGAAGGAACAGAACACGCGACAAAAGAAAGACAAAAAAAAGACAAAAAAGGAAAGGGGAAAAGGGGGAAAGAGGGAGAAATGAAAAAATGGGAATCGGTTAAAGTCCGGGTTTTGTGAATTTAGGGGTTTTACAATGTAGTGGGGAGGAAGGCATCTACAGGGGAGGCCGGGGGCTAATTTTATCTGGAAATTTGTGTTTTTAGGAGGATTCAACAAACGGGGCTGAAAAGTTGGAAGTGGGAAGACAGTTTTTTAGAAAGAAGACAGTGTCTTTCATAAATCAAACCTCTGAGGCCCAGGGGGACCTGGGATTGATAAAGGTCCTTGTGTTGGTGCATGTTAGGGTTGGGTTAGGGTGTGTGCTGCAAGGGGGCAGTTTCCCTATCCAAAATTCCAAATAAAGTTAGGGTGGCGTGGACCACTTGGGGTTGTTTCTGTTAGGGAAGCCCCTGAAAAACATGCTCACCAGACCCGATATTGCAAATGTTTTTTGGCTGTTGATTTATTTGCATTTATGCCAAAAAACCCCATGGGTTCTTTTAGTTAGTAAAGGGGAAGTTGCGTCATTTTCCTTGCTGCAAAAGCAAATCAGTCCCCCCTGCATCACATTTGTCATTTAATTTTGCTGTGTGGTATGAAAAGATTGTCATGCTGATGTGCACCCAAAGCATGACACTCATTCGCCCTTGAAGGGTGGGGGTGTGCGACTCCCCAGTTCTGTTCCCTTAATTCTTTTTAGCCCCTCCATCCCCGGCTAAGGGGGGGTTTGGAGCATTGGACCATTGACAAATTTTTCCCGTCGTTTCCCGCAGTTTGTATAGCTCTCTGGCAGCCAAGGGCATTTTGGAAGAGGTTTGCTTTCCGGGGTACGGTTTCTATAGGTAGGCCCTGTCTGCGAGCAGTATTTCGTGTACAAAAGTTTGAACATTGTAAAAGTTGTTTTTTTAAAGGAGTAAGTTTATTATGGAAGTTTGTTGGGTTTGGATCCCAGAGGTTTCGTGGGTCAAAGTTTTCTGAATATGCTCACAGGCCTTAAAGGTCTAACAGAGGAACACTCATAGGAATTATTTTACCCGGGGTCAGTCCAATTGAAAAAAGTATATCCCTATAGTGGGACTTTAAAAACGTTTCTTTTAATACCCCCGGAAAGGATGTTTACCAAAAGTAGGAGCTTAAAATTTGTTTTTTTAATTCTTTTACAATAAGACTAAGTCAAAGTATGTTGGCCAAAAACAAATAAGGGGGTTCCAAAAGTTGGGGTTTCAAGGTTTACAATTGTTAAATTAAAATTACTTTTTAAGATTACCAAATATTTCCCAATGCTTTTTTGGGGTTTGGCTTTTTATAATACCAAATAAGAGTAGGTTAGACGAGAAAGTTGGGACCCCAAGTTTAAAAATTTTCCAGGGATAAATTAAAATATGTTGAAGCGATTCCCTTTTAAAATCCAAAAACACTTAATATGAGCCCCTTTTTTCTTATGTGTGGGAGTGGTTTTGAAAGAAATTTTTTAATATATAGAAAAAAGGGGTTTTTTTTGATTAATGAAAAAAGGGGTAATTTAGGGGTTTGGGAATTTTTCAGGGCTCGCCCTTTTAAACAACCGGGGCGGGGTTATTTTATGAAAGGTGGAAATCTTTTTCAAAATTTATGAATTTCCCAGTTTTTAAATAAAAGTTTTAAAATTTTACCCATTAATGACCCGGGGGTTTTTTGAGTTCTCAATAATGGAAAAATTTTTTTAAAAATTTCAATTATATTTAGCATGCCCTTTCCAGGGGGTTTTTAATCATTTTCCATTTAAGGCCCGGGGGGTTTTTTTTACACAGGCAACTTTTATTTAATATTTTATACCCAAAACACCCTTCCCTCTCCATAACATTAAAATTATTTTTAAAACATCCCCAACCCACCCCCCAACTTTTGTGTTAAAATTTTAACAGTTTGCATTCTCAATTTGTATGGGTTACCTATACATCGGCCCAAATTTTTTAATTCTCACATATTAAGGGGCAAATCCCCTACACACCGGACCCCCAATAAATTAATAACTAAAAAGACACACCCCCAAATACCTGGCCCCACCACAAAATTTTCACCACTTTTTTTTCATTTGACCCCCCGTATCCCTCAGCAACCATTATTTTAAATTCTATTTTATTTTCATTTGCCCGCCCTCAAACACCTCCCCCCACCATTATATTACATTCATCACTTTACTCATACGCCCCTGTAACAGTGTTATAAGTTATTACCCATTTTGATATAACGTTTCACTCCTTACCACAGTCCTTTGGGGGTCGTTTTGTTAGGAAAAGCCCCCCAAGTATTAACCCGGGGCGATTGCGTTCCTGGAGGGGAAGCCCGGTCACCTGGGCGGGGGGCCCGGGAGAGGGAAATAAACCCAATGCTAGCCACAAAAAGGTTTGGTTTAAACCGAAACTCCGTGTTAAACAAAGGGTGTGAATGGTGTTTTTCCTATTCCATGAAGGGGAAACCAAGGGGTTGATAAGGTAGTTTCGACATTTAAAATAAAATAATTTTATCTTTTTTTCCAATTTTCGCCCTGGAAAGGAAAAAACCCCCTTTAACGGAGGGTGGGTTTAATCCCTCGCTATGGAGGGTTTTCCAGTCACCCCTTGGCCCGGAAGCCCGGTTTAAGCATTTTAACAAGGAAATAAATGGGCAGGAAAGTTTTGTAGGTTGAAACATCACCCTTCCCCCCCAAGTCCTTTTTGGGACTTAAAACCACTTGGGGCTGTAAAAGTAAGGTTGTATGTTCCCCAATTATTCAGATTCATGAGTAAAATCGCTCAACTTGTTTTTTGGGCCAAAATTTCCCGCGGTTAGAGATTTTTTTTTAAACTAGGTTATGTTCACTTGTGAAAATAGTTAACTGGGAAAACAAAATTTCAGCAAAATTGACACCTGGGGTTTAGAATTGAACCCAATGTACCCGTTACCCCTCTGGTTAAAATTTCAAAATAGTGCTTGGTGGAAATGTTTCCTGTGAAGTTTTCCGTAACATGTTTCCCCCTGTTTTAATATTTCTTTTTTCAGTATGTAAAACAGGAAATAGTAATTTATGTAACATTTTCACGTTTTGTTGGAATTGGTTGAACACAGAAATGGCAAACACTAGGTTTAGGTTCTTTAGGGAAAAAGTTGTTTGTTTCAAGTTTTTCCCAATTGAACATTGGGTTGCAAAAGGGGGTTTGCAACCACTTTTTCCCTTTTCAAACATTTGCACCGGAAAGTAAAATGGTTTATTGTTGAAGAAGGGTTGGAAACCCACATGTTGAAAAATTAAACATGTGAAACCCTTTTGGGGGTATTTTTAAAGGGGAAACTTTGCCACCAGGGTTTACATCCAAACAAGGGAAAATTTGAAAACAAGGGAAATAGGTTTCCAGTCCCCGCCTTTTTGGCATTGGTCAGGTCCACAATTTGAATTGGTACGGGCAAATAGGTTTTTAAAACTTTTTAAACTTGGTTTTTCTTTCAAAATTATGGTGACCACATCGACCAAGGTTGAATGTTACCCATTTCCCCTGTTCCAAAGATTTCCCCTTGTAACTGGGCCATTTGGTGGCAAACGTTTCCCAAAAAAGTTACCCAAGGTTCCCCACATGTTGCTAATTTGGGTTCTTGGGTTTTGGGGCAAACATATTTAGTAGTAAAAATGTTAAAAAATGGGTGCAATTTTTTAAATTTTCCTAGTGGTAAAATAGAGCCATTTTCCTTTTTCCCCACTATGGTTGCAACCTTGGTTGAAACCCTTTGGGTTAAACACTATGGTTGAACATTGGTTTGCAACCTATGGTTGCCCCCACTATTTTGCAACATATGGTTGAAACCTTGGTTGAAAACTATGGTTGCAACACTTGGTGCAAACTATGGTTAAAACCATTTGGGTTGAACACTAGGGTTTGCAACATTTGGGTTGAACCTTGGTTGCAAACTAGGTTTAAATATGGTTGCAACCTAGGTTGAACCTAGGGTTTGCAACCTGGTTAAAACATTTGGGTTTGAACACTTGGTTAAACATTTTGGTTGCACACTAGGTTGAACACTATGGTTGCAACCTAGGGTTGAAAACCTTGGTTCAAACTAGGGTTTGAAAACCACTATGGTTGCAACACTAGGTTCAACATATGGTTGCAAAACTTGGTTGAACCTTGGCAAAACACTAGGGTTGCAACCTTGGTTGAAAACCCTATGGTTGCAACATATGGTGCAACTATGGTTGAAACCCTTGGTTGAAACATTTGGGTTAAAACACTTGGTGAAACCTAGGGTTGCAACCTAGGGTTGCAAACTATGGGCAACACTAGGGGTTGCAACACTATGGTTGAAACCAGGTTGAAACACTATGGTTGAAACACATGGTTGAAACACTATGTTAAAAACCCTTGGTTGCAACACTAGGTTTTCAACACTTGGTTGCCCTAGGGTTAAAAAACCTATGGTTGCAAACACTTGGTTGCCACTATGGTGAAACATTTGGGTTTGCAACATTTGGGTTGCAACATGGTTGAAACACTTGGTTCAACATAGGGTTTGCAAACATGGTGCAAACTATGGTTCAAACTTGGTTGCAACACTATGGTTGAAACACTATGGTTGAACACTAGGGTTGCAAACAATGGTTGAAAACACTAGGGTTTTAAAACACTAGTTGCAAACTATGGTTAAAACACTATGGTTCAACACTAGGTTCACCTAGGGTTTAAAACACATGGTTGAAAACCTAGGTTGAAAACACTTTGGTTCAAACTATGGTTAAACACTATTTTTAACACTTGGTTGAACCTATGGTTGCAAAAACTATGGTGCAACACATGGTTCAACACTATGGTTGCAACTTGTGAACATTTTGGTTGAAAATTTTGGTTGCCACTATGGTTGCAAACTAGGTTGAACACTGGTATCTTGAAAGGGTGTGTGATTATAAACCCCCAATGGTAGCATCTGCTTCTTTTAAATTTTAACCCGAAGTCGTATCCCTTTGAACATGCATGCAGTAATAAGGTTTGTTTTAAAAAAAGATTAGGTTTGCTGATGTAAATGACTACCTATTTTAAAAAAAACGTTGTTATGTAGAACAGTCTTTTTTCCCAGGTACCTATTTTCCGATGGGTAACAGGACAAATGCCCCGTGGAAAACGTGTAATGTCTTCCAGCCCTTCCCGGGGGGTTTTAACCGCGGCCTCAGGTGTAAGTGAGTGTGATGCAATCAGCTACGTGACATCTGCTTGCCTACAGCGTTCAAAACTTTTCCAGGATTCACTCAATGACGTCATCCCCTTTCTAATTTTGCTTAAAAAATTGGAATAGGCATCCGACATCACATTGGTGACCTGATCTGTGCCCCCATCATGGCCAGACTTCAGTCACATTTTCTGGTATGTCGCCCTTTTCAGCACCCTGGCCCCTTTTAATCTACAGCGTGCAGTGAGGTCTTTTTGGGGTTTTTCAGGTGCTTGAGACCTCCACTCCCCTGTGTTGCTTTGGGGTGCGGCCCAGTCAGGTGGCCTTTTGCCACGTACCCACACTGCTTCCCGTTCCTGTGTTTGTCTGTATTCGATCGTTTGTGACCAAACTGGTTTTCACAAAATTTTCCACGGTAAGGAAAAACCTGGGTTCAAGCCATACGTGGACTTTCATCCGTGTCTCGTGTGACGTTGGCACTGGGACTCTTGAGGTTGGGGGGAACGCCCCTGCACTCGGGAACAAAATAAAAAAATGGAAAAAAAAAAATCGAAAAAAAAGATAAAAGTGTTAAGCTTTTAAAAAAAGTTTAGCAATTGGCAAAATGTTGCGTAAGTTCTGATGTAAATATTCCCACAACGAATTTTCATTACAAAATTTTTGAAAGGGACAGATATTGAACATGAAGAAAATTTTTCCCTTTTTTTCGATTTTTAAATTAAATTTTGTTTAAAACTTTCTAAAATTTTAAATCATTTTGACAGATACAAATGGGAGGAATATGACGAACACGGGAAGCCGCTAGAAGAGTTGCAGTAAGTGATGACTCGCCATGATGAAGAAGGAGTCGCTCTTGGACAGTAAAAAAGTTGAGGTTCACTGGTTAGTGTTTTTCTCTTGCAAATGTAGTGAGATTCAAAGGTTTACTGAGTTAGGTTTATTCGCGAGTGATAGTGAGTTAAGTGTCATGAGTTTGGTTTCTTTGCGAGTGAAGTGGTGTCAAGTGTTCACTGTGTTTTTGTTCCTTTCGGAGTGTAGTAAGTGTCATGACTGAGTTAGTGTTTTTTGGGGATGTGAGTGTCAAGTGTTATGGGGTTGGGTTTCCCCTCTTTCGATGTTAAGAGTTTCAAGGTTAAGATTTGTGTTAACTCTTTTGGAGTGTGGAGTTTCAAATGATTGGTTATTTTGTGAGTGAAGTGAGTTTAAGTGTTTACTGAGTTAGTGTCCACTCTTTCGGTGTTAAAGGTTTTAAGTGTTCCTGGTTAGTGTTTTCTCTTGGGTGAATGGTTTCAAGTGTTATGGTTAGGTTTTCTCTTGCGAGTGATGTGAATTTCAAGTGTTACTGCGTTGTGTTTTACTCTTGCGAGTGATGTGAGTATCAAGTGTTCCTGAGTTGTGTTCTCTTTGTGTGCGTGGGTTCAATGTTTTACTGTGTTTGTTTCTTCTTTGCGAGTTTTGGGGTTCGTGTTCCTGAGTTAGGTTCCTCTCTTTGTGAGTAAAAGTGAGCTTGAAGAGCACAAAGGGGTAAGAGCTTTATTTTCTTTTATCTTGTTTGTGGTAACTAAAACCGTTTTTTTCCCCGATTTATCTAACCACACATTGTGTTTCTTTATGAAAGGAAGTGAAGAAAATTGAAATTTCTGAGACTTAACATATGGCCCAATGTAAACAAATTTTATTCCAAGGAAAACAGAGCTACGTATTCCTAAAAGTTCCCTTTTTTTTCCTACTTGATAACCCATTTTTAAAATTGAAATTATCAAAAATGGAAAAAAACAGATAAATGCGAGGCGGTATTTTATGTAAACAAAATGATTCAAAAAAGTTTTCTGAAATACAGACGTTTTAAATGAAAGTTACTAAAACCCAGCAGTTAAAACTTTTTGCATCGAATGAGTATAAGAAGCATGTTATATTGTTTGTATTTCCAATTTCTATGTAACATTCTGAAACATTGTGGCCCCCCCCACCCTTTTGTTCCCTCAGTATTTTATATGTCGTTATCTTTCCCTTTTCCTTTTTTTTTGTTAAAAATTTAAAGGGGGTTTTCCACCCTTCTCCGGCTTTACCCGGGGTCGAACATTAGGGAGGAAAGATTTTTTTCCCTTCCCATACAATAAAGAAAAAAGAGGAAAAGAGCTTTTGAAAAAAGGGGAAAAAACCCAATGTATGTTTTATTATGCATGGGGTTCTGTAATTTTGCAAAATGAAAATGGGTACAAAGATTCCTGTTTCTGGTGTTTAGAACAAAAAAAAGAAACCGCAACTACCCTAGCAAAAACAGTTAAATTTTGTTTCACAGTCACTGGCAGGCGGTGACCCCTGGGGGGTTGGCTGTTCAAATCTCCTGAAAGGAGGGGGAAGGTTTTTGGTTTTAAAAATTAGTGGAAAAACCCCTTCTGGCGAATGGGTAATGATGGTGGAAAGTTTTCTTTTGGGCCCCCGCCTTTGGTGGGAATGGGCCCTGGATTTTAAAAAAATAAAAATTACTTTTCTCCTTCCCCCTGTTCCAGTTTTTGGTGGGTTCCAAAACCCCTCAAGAAGTACCTTCCCCGGGGTTTGAAATTACGAAAAGGAACCCGGATTTATTTCTGTTGCCATTCTTACAAAAACCAAAAGGGCTTTGGGGACGATCTTCAATACCCCAAAATGACCCCCTCGCCTCGCATGGTTTTCCCTGTCATTATTTATGATTCCCCTTGTAGTGCCTCTATTCTGTTGCTCCTCTAGTTTTTACCAGTCTTGGAGGTATTCCACGGAATTCAAAGGTCTGTTGTCGGGGGGTAAAGGGGCTAATAAAACCCCGTTAAAAAATTTGACAAATTACCCTTCACCAAGTTGGGGAACAGAATATGTCCATATAATATGTAAAAAATGGTTTATGATATTAACCAAAAGGGGAATAAAAAGGGCAATTTTAACCCTCTTTTTGGGGGGGCAAAATTTTGGAAAACCCCCTAGTAAACCCCTTCGGGGGGGAACCGGGGAAATTAACCGGGGGCCTTTTTTGAAAACCCACACCGGTTTTGGGGGGAAAAAGCCCCCAGGATCACCAGAAAAAAGGGGCTCCCCCCTTGGGTCCCGGTTTTTTCCCCAAACCCTTTTTTTTGACCAACCCTTTTTTTCTTTCAAAAGGGGTTTTTAAAAACCGGGGTAAGTTAAAACATGGCCCCCCCCATTTTATTTAAACTTCACCTGGGGATTCTTTTTTTTGGCGGGAACCTTTTTAAAAGGAGGAATCGCCCTAAATTATTTTTAAAACACTGGGTTTTAAAAGGCTTTTTTGAAATTTTCAAACCTTTACCCATACTTTTCCCCCTTCTCTTTTTTAAAATTTTTAAATTCCCAAAGGGGGGAAAATTTTAAGCAAGGGACCCGGTTTTTTTTTTAAACCCCTAAATGGTTTTTCCAAAAAATTCTTGGGAAAAATTTTAAAACGGTTTCCCCCAAAAGAGGGTAACCCCTTTTTAAAAAGGGGGTTTTTTTTTTTAAAAAATTTGGGAAAAAAAGGGGGAAAAAAACTTCAAAATTTCAAAAAAAAACTTGTTAAAGGGTATTCATTTTTTTTGGGTTCTGCCCCCCTTGGAAACCTAATTCCATGGGGAATCCCGCACAAAAACTACCCCCCTTACCCCCAACTGAGGGTTAAAACATTTAAATTTTTGGGAAATTTTAAAAAAGCGGTGTTTATCCCTTTAAAAAGGAAAAGGGAGGGTTTATAATTTTTTTTTGGGATAGTTTTTGTTTTTTTATTATGTAAGGGTTTGATTGTTTAAACCTGGTTTTTGGAAAGGGGTTTTTTTTTGATACCAAGTTAAAATTTTCCTTTTTTATTTTTTTTTTTTTCTTTTAAAATTTTTTGTTGGGAAAAATTTTAAATTTTTTCCTGGGGTTTTTAAAAAGGGGTAAAAAGTTTTAACTCAGAGGGAAAAAATTTTATGCCCCTAGTTAGGGTTTTGAAAAAATTTTTAAGCCTTTTTTTTGGAAAAGGGAATTTTATTTTAAAGGGTTTGAAAAAGTGTTTTATCGGCCTTTTTAAAACAGAAAGGAAAAGGGAAAATTTTTGAAATTTTTTACAAAAACGTTGTTTTAAGTCATAAAAACTTCAGGGGGCCCCCTTATTAAATTTTTTAGAAAAAGGGGTTGTATAAAAATTTTCCAAACTTTAGGGGGGAAAAAAAAATTTTTTTAAAAAACCTCCTTTCGGGTTGGGGGGGTTAAAGGGGAAAGGCTTAAAAACTTCACCAAATTACGGTTTTTTAAAAAAATTTAAAATTTCTTTTCTTTTTTAAAATGGGAAAAAATCCAAAGTTTTAAAATTTTCATTCTTTTATTTTCCATTAAAACTTGAAGGGCAAATAGGGACCCGAAATTTACCATCCGTTGTTTAAATTTAAAAAGTTTTCCCTTTTTTTAAAAAATTGTTTTTTTTAAATTTTAATTTTCCCCTTATTTAGATTTTATTTTTTTTCCTTGGTTTTTAAAAGGTTTTTTGTTTACGGGGGAAATAAAAAGTTTCCTTTAAAATTTTTGATTTTTTTTTTGGACACCCAATTTTCAAATTGTTTGGAGGGATTTTTTTTGTTTTCCAAAACCCTTCTTTAAAAATTTTAAGTTTAGTTTTAAAGGGGGTAAAACAAAATTTTTAAAAAGGCTCCAAAAATTTTTCCTCAAAAAAAAATTTCACTAACAATTTTTTTTCTGTTAAAAATTAAAAGGGGATTAAAATTAAAAGAGAGACTTTTAAAAAATTTTTTATTCGTTTTGTTGAAATTTTTTTAGTTGGGTTTGGGCAATCCAAATAAAAACTTTAAAAATTTTTTTCCACTTTGGCCAAAATTAAACCGACAGTAATTTTAAAAGGCCAAAGCTACTTTATCTTTATTTTGGGGAAATTTAAAGAAATTTTGTTTCATCTTTGGGGTAAAAAGGGGAAAAGGGTTTTTAAAATTTTTCAAAAAAGAATTTTAGGGGTTTTTTCTAAGGGGAGGGGAAAAAATTTTTTTTATTTTTCCCCATGGATTGGAGGGGGAATTTTGAAAATTGTTTTTCATTTAAAATTAATATTTTAATATTTTTTTTTATTAAAGATTTTATTTATTTTTCAAAAATGGGTAAAATTTTTTTGTTATCTGGGGGGGATTAAAAAAGGGTTTTTAGAGGTTTAAATTTTACCAAATTTAATTTTAATGTTTAGTTTTTAAAAGGGTTGTAAAAATTTGGGGCAGTTGTAAAAAACCCTTTTTTCTTTTATAAAATTTTTTTGGCCCAACATTTAAAAAAAGGGGGTTAAACCAAATTTTTTTGAAAAATTTTTTGTTGATTTTTTAAAAATAGGAACGGAAAATTAATGTTTTGCCCCTTTTTAAAAAATTTTTTTTTTTTGTCTTTAAAAACCTGGGTAAAGGGGTTTAAAATCCCAAAAAGGGGGGGAATTTGAGAAGAATTTTAAAAAGGGGGGTTTTTAACTGGGTTTTGTCCTTTTTTTTGTCAGGGGAAAAAAGAATTTTGAAGGATTGCCAAAGGGGGAAAACCCATTAATTTCCCCAAATTTTTCTTAAAAAGAAAGGGGAAAAAAAAATTTTTTAAGGGAGAAAGGCGCGGGTAAATTACCAAGAAAAAAATGAAAATGGAGGTCCTGTGAAAAATGAAAAAGGGTTTTGGTTTAAAATGGAAAGGGGGGGCAAATTTCAAAAAAGGGGGAGAATTTTTTATGGGGAAAAAATGGAAGTTTTTAGTTTGGGTTGTTGGGTTAATGGGGAATGTGTTGAGGGGAAATTTGGGAAAAAGAAGGGGTGTTTGGAGTGGTTGGCGCAATTATTTAATAAATGTATGGAAGAGGGTAAGGTACCTAGGGATTGGCAGAAAGCATGCATAGTTCTTTTGTGTAAAGGCAAAGGGACAAAAGAGAGTGCAAAAATTATAGGGGGATAAGTCTGTTGAGTATACCTGGTAAAGTGGATGGTAGAGTTATTGAAAGAATTAAGAGTAAGACAGAGAATAGGATAGTAGATGAACAAGGAGGCTTTAGGAAAGGTAGGGGGTGTGTGGACCAGGTGTTTACAGTGAAACATATAAGTGAACAGTATTTAGATAAGGCTAAAGAGGTCTTTGTGGCATTTATGGATATGGAAAAGGCGTATGACAGGGTGGATAGAGGGGAATGTGGCAGATGTTGCAGTTATATGTGTAGGAGGTAGGTTACGGAAAGCAGTGAAGAGTTTTTACGAGGATAGTGAGGCTCTAGTTAGAGTATGAAGGAAAGAGGGAAATTATTTCCCAGCAAAAGTACGCCTTAGACAAGGATGTGTGATGTCACCGTGGTTGTTTAATATATTTATAGATGGGGTTGTAAGATAAGTAAGTGCGAGGGTCTTGGCAAGAGGCGTGGAGTTAAAAGATAAAGAATCACACATAAAGTGGGAGTTGTCACAGTTGCTCTTTGCTGATGACACTGTGCTCTTGGGAGATTCTGAAGAGAAGTTGCAGAGATTGGTGGATGAATTTGGTAGGGTATGCAAAAGAATAAAATTAAAAGTGAATACAGTAAAGAGTAAGGTTATGAGGATAATAAAAAGATTAGGTGATGAAAGATTGGATATCAGATTGGAGGGAGAGAGTATGGAGGAGGTGAATGTATTCAGATATTTGGGAGTGGATGGGTCTATGAAAGATGAGGTGAATCATAAAATTGATGAGGGAAAAAGGGTGAGTGGTGCACTTAGGAGTCTGTGGAGACAAAGAACTTTGTCTTTGGAGGCAAAGAGGGGAATGTATGAGAGTATAGTTTTACCAACGCTCTTAAATGGGTGTGAAGCATGGGTGATGAATGTTGCAGCAAGGAGAAGGCTGGAGGCAGTGGAGATGTTATGTCTGAGGGCAATGTGTGGTGTGAACATAATGCAGAGAATTCTTAGTTTGGAAGTTAGGAGGAGATGCGGGATTATCAAAACAGTTGTCCAGAGGGCTGTGGAAGGGTTGTTGAGGTGGTTCGGACATGTAGAGAGAATGGAGTGAAACAGAATGACTTCAAGAGTGTATCAGTCTGTAGTGGAAGGAAGGGGTCGGCCTATGAAAGGTTGGAGGGAGGGGGTAAAGGAGGTTTTGTGTGCGAGGGGCTTGGACTTCCAGCAGGCATGCATGAGCGTGTTTGATAGGAGTGAATGGAGACAAATGGTTTTTAATACTTGACGTGCTGTTGGAGTGCGAGCAAAGTAACATTTATGAAGGGGTTCAGGGAAACGGCATGCGGGACTTGAGTCCTGGAGATGGGAAGTACAGTGCCTGCACTCTGAAGGAGGGGTGTTAATGTTGCAGTTTAAAAACTGTAGTGTAAAGCACCCTTCTGGCAAGACAGTGATGGAGTGAATTATGGTGAAAGTTTTTCTTTTTCGGGCCTTGGTGGGAATCGGCCAGTGTGTTAATATAAAAAAATTAGTTGATCAGAGTCAGATGTAGTAGGAAAGGTGTTTAGTCAGTATTATAACCCAGGAACTCAGGCCTATTATCTTGGGCGTAAAGGCAGCAAAATAAACACAGCAGGAATCTTTGACTTATATTATCCTCACCAAGTATAATCAGCAGTATGTACACATATGCCTTATGTCGAACTAGTGATTAGCTGCACGTCATGTGTAATAGAGCAACCATGCATCTAGTCAGACATTCTATTATGGTATGACAAGCAGTGAACCTGGTGGAACACATCTGATGAACATTCAGGCTGACCTAGATCACTGTTGACATGATAATCCGATTCGTTAGACTTGCTCCTTCTCATGGTGAGCATGTACCTTCATTTTATTAACTGTATGTACTATGCTGAATGTCCAGTCGTCTCATTGACATGGTCACGTAGGTATGGTTGAAGCTTCTAGGTTGAGTGGATTACCATTTACTCAATGATGTTATGATAACTGCGTCTGAATTGTAATGGTTATACTAATCGTACGTTTCAGTGCACAAGCAGTGATGGTGTTGAACTGACTCCTTTGACTTGCAGTCATAATGTGACTTGAACTCTGGTTGTTGTTAATTATTGCATATTACATCTCTTGAGTTTAATCATGTAGTGAAGCTGAATCCTTCATTGTATGCAGTGAACAGCATTTCTGTGACATAACATCTAGTGAGTCGACTCATGTATGTCATGAACTGTTGTATTCTTGACTACAACTTCTGCTTCATGATGAACATTGTTATCTCAGAAATTCAAGAATGCGTATCCTCATGTTCATGATGAACTTGTATCCTTCACATGTTCATATGAACATTGCTATCATCATTCATGAGTGAACATGCTATCACTTTAGTTCATGATGAACATGTATCCTTCATGTTCATGAGTGAACATGCATCTTTCATGAATCACATGAGAATGCTATCCTTCATGTTGCATAGAACATGCTATCCTTCATGTTCATTGATGAATGCTACCTTCATGTTCATGATGAACACATTGCTATCTTCATGTTGTCGTGATGAACATGCTAATTTCATGTTCATGATGAACATGCTATCCTTCATGTTGATACTGAATGCTATCCTTCTGTCATGATGAACATGTTATCCTTCATGTTCATGAGAACACATGTGATCTTCATGTTCATGATGAACATGCTATCCTTCATGTTCATGATGAACATGCTATCTTTCATGTTCATCATGAAAATGCTATCCTTCATGTTCATGATGAACATGCTATCTTCATGTTCATGATGAACATGCTATCCTTCATGTTCATGATGAACATGCATCTTTCATGTTCTGATGAACATGCTATCCTTCATGTTCATGATGAACATGCTATCCTTCATGTTCATGAGGAACATGCTATCCTTCATGTTCATGATGAACATGCTATCCTTCATGTTCATGATGAACATGCTTACTTACATTTCTATTTAACTGTTATCCTTCATGTTCATGAGTGAACATGCTATCTTCATGTTCATGACATGAACATGCTTACCTTCATTTTCTTATTTAACATGTTATCCTTCATGTTCATGATGAACATGCTATCCTTCATGTTCATGATGAACATGCTTCCTTCATTTCTATGTTAATCACATTGCTCTTCAGATGACATTCCATTGTATAACATGCTATCACTTCATGTTCATGTATGAACATGCTTACCTTCATTTTCTGTATGTGAACATGTATCCTTCATGTTCATGATGAACGTATCCATCATGTCAATTGACATGCTAATGGTGCTGTTGAAGCCATGCTTACCTGAGTGCACTGAATCCTATCACATGTCATAGTGTATATAGTGTATATACTGCTTCTAATGTGAGTGATAATATAAGTCAAAGTTGCTTTATTTTGCTGCTTTACACCCAGATAACATGCCACTTTGTGAACCGGTTGTAATTTGCAGTGACACACACATTGTAGTGCTATGTGACATCACATTGTAGTGCAGTGACACCACATTGTAGTGCAGTGACATCACATTGTAGTGTAGTGACATCACATTGTAGTGCTAGTGACATCACATTGTAGTGCAGTGACATCACATTGTAGTGCAGTGACATCACATTGTAGTGCAGTGACATCACATTGTAGTGTAGTGACATCACATTGTAGTGCAGTGACATCACATTGTAGTGCAGTGACATCACATTGTAGTGCAGTGACATCACATTGTAGTGCAGTGACATCACATTGTAGTGCAGTGACATCACATTGTAGTGCAGTGACATCACATTGTAGTGCAGTGACATCACATTGTAGTGTAGTGACATCACATTGTAGTGTAGTGACACCACATTGTAGTGCAGTGACATCACATTGTAGTGCAGTGACATCACATTGTAGTGCAGTGACATCACATTGTAGTGCAGTGACACCACATTGTAGTGCAGTGACATCACATTGTAGTGCTGTGACATCACATTGTAGTGCAGTGACATCACATTGTAGTGCAGTGACACCACATTGTAGTGCAGTGACACCACATTGTAGTGCAGTGACACCACATTGTAGTGCAGTGACATCACATTGTAGTGCAGTGCATCACATTTGTAGTGCAGTGACATCACATTGTAGTGCAGTGACACTCACTTGTAGTGCAGTGACATCACATTGTAGTTTCAGTGACATCACATTGTAGTGCAGTGACATCACATTGTAGTGCAGTGACACCACATTGTAGTGCAGTGACATCACATTGTAGTGCAGTGACATCACATTGTAGTGCAGTGACACCACATTGTAGTGCAGTGACATCACATTGTAGTGTCAGTGACATCACATTGTAGTGCAGTGACACTCACATTGTAGTGCAGTGACATCACATTGTAGTGCAGTGACATCACATTGTAGTGCAGTGACATCACATTGTAGTTGCAGTGACACCACATTGTAGTGCAGTGACATCACATTGTAGTGCAGTGACATCACATTGTAGTGCAGTGACACCACATTGTAGTGCAGTGACATCACATTGTAGTGTAGGACATCACATTGAGTGTAGTTGACAATCACACTTGTAAGTGGCAGTGACATCACATTGTAGTGAAGTGATAACATAACATTGTAGTGTGTGACATCACAATGTAGTGTATGACATCACATTGTTGCTGAGACTTCACAATGTAGTGTATTGACATCACATTGTAGTTGCAGTGGACATCACATTGAGTGTAGAGACATCACACTGTAGGCAGTGACCTCACATTTGTAGTGTAGTGACATCACATTGATGCAGATGACATCACATTGTAGTGAAGTGACATCACATATGTAGTGCTGTACAACCACATTGAAGTGCAGTGACATCACATTGTAAGTGTAGTGACATCACATTGTAGTTGTAGTGACATCACATTGTATTGCAGTGACATCAACATTGAGTGCAGTGACACCACATTGTAGTGGCATGACATCACATTGTATTGATGACACCACATTGTAAGTGCAGTGACACCACAATTGTAGTGCAGTGATCATCACATTGTAGTGCAGTGACTCCACATTGTAGTGCATGACATCACATTGTATGCAGTGACATCACATTGTAGTGCCTGTGACATCACATTGTAGTGCAGTGACATCACAATTGTAGTGCAGTGACTCCACATTGTAGTGCAGATGACATCACATTGAAGAGCAGTGACACCACATAGTAGTGCAGTGACATTCACATTGATAGTGTAGTGGACATCATCATTGTAAGTGCAGTGACATCACATTGTAAGTGTAGTGACATCACATTGTAGTGCATGAGAAAGGAAACATCACATTGTAGTGCGTGCACCACATTGTAGTGCAGGGACATCAATTGTAGTGCAGTGACATCACATTGTAGTGCTGTTGACATCACATTGTAGTGCAGTGACATCACATTGTAGGGCAGTGACACCACATTGTAGTGCAGTACATCACATTGTAGTGCAGTGACACCAGATAGTAGTGTCAGTGACATCACATTGTAAGTGTAGTGACCATCACATTTGTAGTGCTTGACATCACATTGTAGTGTAGGACATCACATTGTTAGTGCAGTGACATCACATTGTCGTGAGTGACAATCACATTGTAGTTGAAGTGACATCACATTGTAGTGGCAGTGGCATCACATTGTAGTGCAGTGACACCACATTGTAAGTGCAGTGACATCACATTGTAGTGCAGTGTGACTCACATTGTAGTGTAGTGACATCACCTTGTAGTGCAGTGACATCACATTGTAGTGTAGTGAACATCACATTTTAGTGCAGTGACATCAGCATTGTAGTGAAGTGACATCACATTGTAGTGCTGTGACACCACAATTGAAGTGGCAGTGACCTCACATTGTAGTGTAGTGGACATCACATTGAAGTGTAAGTGACATCACATTGTAGTGCAGTGACATCACATTGTAGTGACAGTGACACCACATTGTAGTGCAGTGACATCACATGTAGTGTAGTGACACCACATTGTAGTGCAGTGACACCACATTGGTAGTGCATTGACATCACATTGAAGTGCATGACCCAGCATTGATAGTGCAGTGACAACAATTGTAGTGCAGTGACATCACATTGTAGTGCTGTGGACATCACATTGTAGGTGCAGTGACATCACATTGTAGTGCCCAGTACACCACATAGTAAGTGTAGGTGGACACCACATTTGTAGTGCAGTGACATCACATGGAGTGCAGTGACACCACATTGTAGTGCAGATGTATCAACACATTGTAGTGCAGTAGACTCACATGTAGTGCAGTGACATCACATTGTAGTGCAGTGACACCACATTGTAGTGCAGTGACACCACATTGTAGTGCAGTGACATCGACATTGAGTGGCAGTGACATCACCATTGTAGTGCAGAGGACGCACCCACATTGTAGTGCAGTGACATCACATTGGTAGTGCAAGTGACATCACATGAAGTGCAGTGACATCACATTGTAGTGCAGTGACACCACATTGTAGCGCAGTGACACCACATTGTAGTGCAGTGACATCACATTTTCTTCTCAGAACGATTTTGTAAATATAACAAATCAAAATGTGCAGTTTATTAAATGCTAGAAGTTTATTACGCCGAGACGCTATAATTCAGTATCTTGAAGAACACAGATTATAGAGAGAAATATATATTGTGAGGTGCTTGTTGGTGTTTGGAAGACACACATGATAACATAAAACCATACTTCTACTTAACTTAAAGTCACGCTACAACATGCATGTTCTCGTTTGTATACACACCCATCATTGTTTTTAGTCTGGTTTCTAGTAGATCTTGTTCTTGTTTATATGTTTCAACTCCATGAGGAAGTCTAGAAAATCCTTCCTCCGAGGGGGGGGGGGGGGGGGGGGGGGGGGGGGGGGGGGGGGGGGGGGGGGGGGGGGGTGGGGGGGGGGGGGGGGGGGGGGGGGGGGGGGGGGGGGGGGGGGGGGGGGGGGGGGGGGGGGGGGGGGGGGGGGGGGGGGGGGGGGGGGGGGGGGGGGGGGGGGGGGGGGGGGGGGGGGGGGGGGGGGGGGGGGGGGGAGACATGTGTGTCGTAAGAGACGATTCCAGGGGTAACGGGCTAGTAATCCATTCTCCTGTATAAATTACTTAACGTAAAAAGAACTTTTATTTGTTTTTCGGGTGACCTTGCCTCGGGGGGAGATGGCTGCTGTTTATAAAACAATTAGCGAGGCACAATATATATTTAGTTTATGGAAGACTTATACTAAATAGGGATGTTAGTAATATTTTTTATGCTGCTGTTTATAAAACAATTAGCGAGGCACAATATATATTTTGTTTATGGAAGACTTATACTAAATAGGGATGTTAGTAATATTTTTTATGCAAACCTGTCTTTCACTATTTATGAAAATATTATTTGATGAGACAGAGACACAGTATTTATTTCGGTGCCATATTTAATAAATTATTTTCTACACCCAGATGTGTGGTGCCAAATTGTGATGACAAGAGTAGCCATTACGAGGAGAACTTTACTGAGTGGGCCATCCCAGAGGGTGACCAGTGTCATGTCTGGACACTTAAGAACAACATTACTGACCAATGTCAGCCAGATGTATTTACCAACTCAACTACATCTTGTTCACAGTGGCTTTATGATACATCATTGTTCTCTGCAACTACTGTCACTCAGGTTAGTGACAGTGTATCATGTATTTGTTTAGTCACATTATTACAGTTATTTGTTCTTAATATTGTACTTGCTGTATTTTATTGTGTATTACGACTCGTTAACTAAGTGTCTCGGCTAACTACTGAAGGCCCCTGGGTTTTGGGAAAAAAAATTATTTCCCTAAGCGAGTGGAAACATTCTGTCTGTTGGCATCACCAGCTGTCCCTTTCAACCAAGCGAGAAACAGTCGCTTGCTTTTAACAGGAAAAGATTTCGATCTGAGAAGACTTGTAATTTATCGATACATTCCAGCAATATAAACATAACATAAGAAAGAAGGAACACCGTGGCCGCCTACTGCCTTTGCGAGGCAGCCCAATTCTCCCACCGGCTTAAGCAAATGCCTTAACATAGTGAGGTCAGACACGTCACTTAAAGGAGGAGCAAAGCACCAGACCCAGCAGCACAAGCTAGTCAGGTCCAACTCACACCCACCCACACCCACTCATGTATTTATCCAACCTATTTTTAAACTACATAACGTCTTAGCTTCTATTACGGTACTTAGGAATTTGTTCCACTCATCCACAACTTTGTTACCAAACCAGTGCTTTCCTATATCCTTCATGATTCTGATTTTTTCCAATTTAATGCAATTGCTGCGAGCCCTGTCTATGTTAGATATTTTTAGCACGTTATTTATTAATACCTGTTTTTCCATTTATACACCTTAATTATATTCCCATTAATTCTACGCATTTCTAGAGAGTGCAGATTCAGGGCTTCTGTCTATCCTCACAAGGAAGATTTCTGATACATGGGATCAGCTTTGTCCATCCTCCTTTGTATGTTTTTTCCAGAGCATTTATATTAATTGTAATACTGGTTACCAGAACTGTGCACCCATAAACTAAATGAGACCAACACCAAGGATATATAGAGTTAAAGAATAACCTGAGGACTTCTGTTATTTAAGCTTCTTGCTATGAAGCCAAGTGTTCTGTTAGCTTTATTGTGAATACTTGTCTTGGTTTCAGATTACTGCTAACCACAACTCCTAAATCCTTTTTTGGAATCCAGAACATTCAGATCTATAATTATTTTTAGTTTATAGGGTCCATGGTTATTTTCCTGGTCCCAACATTTAGAACTTGCATTTGTCTCTATTAAACTGCTTCTGCACTCTCTGTCCACTGCATCAGTCTATTCAAATCATCCTGGAGTGATCTAATGACCTCATTAGAATGAATTGGACAGCCTGTTTTGGTGATATTAGCAATTTGCTTATTCCGCTATTTATTCCCTCATCAATGTCGTTTATGTAAGACTTGTCAATCAACATGGGGCCCAACACTGACCCCTGCGGAACACCCGCTGATGTCCCCATTCTGATTTCTCCCCATTTATCAAACACTCTGCTGCCTATTTGTCAACTAGCCTCATACCCAGAAAAAAGTTATCTTCTCCTTCTATTCCTGTGTGCCTTTAGTTACCTCAATAGCCTCTGATGTGAAACACTATCGAAAGAGTGCACTACTCGACAACGCTGCTTTATACACAATATCAGATTCATTACCAGGATCGTACGTCCTCAAACACCTTAGAAAAAGATTAGTAAGTCATAAGACGAACGCCACTTTGTAAAAACGTGTTGAGATTCATTAATCAATTTATGCTTTTCAGATGGCTACGAATTGCTTCGGAATTATTGATTTCATAAATTTTCCCGACATGGAGGTAAGGCTTAATTGGTCTATAGTTTCAAAGCCAAGGACCTGTCACCTGCCTTGTAAAAGAGTATTATATTTGCCATTTTCTACTTGTTAAGCCTATGCCATTTGTAGTGATATGTTAAAAGATTAGCAAAAGGTATGCTAAGTTCCTCTTTACATTCCTTTAACACCCTTGTAAACAGTTCATCAGGACCTGGAAATTTGTATAGTTTTTTAATTTCTCTATTTGTCTGAGGAACCATGTCACTATCACCGCAAACGTGCATAGTTTATAATCGTATTGTTCTATCATAATCTATTAATTCAGAAATATCGCTAGTATTTTCTGGTGAAAACTAGAGGAAAGTTAGTACTGAAAATTTCACACATATCCTTATCATTGTCAATGATCTGACCTGAGTTACACTAAGTGGCCCTATCTTGTTCCCTAATCTAACGTCATATACCTGAAAGGAACCCATTTGTGTTAGTCTTTGATCCCTGCGACCTTAGACTCATAATCCCTTTATGCTTTTCTTATTCCTTTCTTTATTCTCTCTTTAATTGAAAATATTTATTTCTTAATTTGCGCTCCTTTTTTTTGATACGCCTATATATGCATCTCTTTGCCAATGAGATGTTTAATCTATTGTTCATTCCATTTGATCATTTTTGATAGATCTAGTTTCCCTACTCGGGAACAAAAGTTGTCTGGACAGCTAAAACTATGCTCTGAAAAATGTCTATAGTCAACCAAGATCCCTACCTGACCCATAGTCATGTCATCGCAATTTAGCCCACCAGGTAATTTTTTTCAGTCCCTGAAGTCGTCCAAGCAAAAATCTGGGACGATATTTGAAATGAAGTTATCTGGGTAATTCCATGATATATAGAAAATAAATGTTTTCTGCTCGCTTTCCCCAAGAACTCATCATTAACCTCAGATTATTATTAGTGAATCTTTGTGGCAAGAACCAAGTCAAGCAGATTGTATCCTCTAGTTGGTTCTGTCACAAACTGTTCTATAAACAATCCTGAAACCGTGATCAAAAATCGCTAAGACTCAATTTTCCTGTCAAATTTATCCAATCCATTGTCTAAAAGTTAAAATCTCCATTAGCAGAACATTTTATATCTAGATGCCTATGAATTCATCCATAACAGCTTACTGCACTCCCTATCAAGGTTTGGTGGCCTGTAAATCCACACCCAAAATTAATTTGTCACGTCCCCTCCGAGAATACTGTAAGCCAAACAGATTCTGTGTGCGATGTTTCTAATCATATATCAATGTCTAAGACAATTAAAATTTTCTCTGAACATACATCGCACTCACCACCCTTCCTGTTGATCCTATCAGTGAGGAATAGTTTATAACCCTGTATGTTGCAGTCAGAAGCATTTCTCTATCTTTCAAGTTGAACCAGTCTGGTGTTATACCCAATAATATCTATATTACCTGCTCTTATATATTATCTTAGCACATCAAACATATTTCATAGAATCCACTATTTGTATAGTAAACTTAAGGGAGCTAGTCACTCGTTGCCCTCTACAGCTTTCTTTGTTTGTTGATTAATTGATTTGTCATACTACAACTTTAATTTTGAATATTGTCTTTTTCACATATCCCATAGGTATCCCGGAAATAACTGCTGTTTTTTAACCCTAAAGCTGGCAGCCTGATTGTTTCCCACAAAAACCCCATACCTCTATAATCTATCAGTTTAAATTTCTAGACAAGTCATCAATAAACCACTCTCAATTGAATTGCAAAATGTAACCACTCCATCCCCAGAGAGATGAACCTCCATTCCTTGCATACATATCACGTTTTGCAAAGAAAAGGTTCCGAGTTATTCATGAATGGGTTGCAAGTTCCTTGGCAGTACCTGTCCTAGAGGGCAATTTATACCAATTGACCAGGCATCCATTCATGCCCACTCACCTTTCTAAGAAGATGTTACATATCACTGGAAACCCACCTTTAGACCTTACTACTTCTATGCTGACCTGTACGAATCCAGCAGCTTCCTTCTCTCCTGCCCTTCCCAATGTCATTACCCCCCCAGCAACTAAGACAGATAAGGCTTGTTCCTCATTTACCTGCCTAATATTAATCCAACCTGCAGACTATGTCACCAGCACCAGCACCAAGAAGGCACACGACTCTCACTGACATTCTGTCTCTGTTACAAAATGCATTGTCCATATTCTTAATCCTGAGAATCGCCTACTATATAAATATTCTTACATTGAATAGCAGTGGAATCAGTGGTACCACAACCTCACTAAAACCACTGGAAGTACTCTGGTCTTGGAGAACAGAGGAATCGATTTCCTACTTCACACCGACTCCATTACCTCTCCTCAGCTTCCTTCTCCCTGCTTGAATACTTTGGCCCAATTAAAGCAGCTGCCACTATAACTGCTGGTGACCAATTCCTCCTTACCAGCTAAATAAAGTTCTCTCCTCACATCCCAAACTCATCTATGCAAAGCTTCAGCTACTATTTTCCTCTGAAGAAGTTCAATTTCCTTCAACACTTGAACTGAGATATCTAAATCACTACAACAAGCATGGTGCTTCGTACCAGCCTCGCTACCTACCAGAGTTTAGGCAGGTTATGACCGCAGGTGACCACTGACCTCAGCTTGAGTCCGCTAACATTGAATTTAATTTGGAGTTGGGGAGAGTAGAAGAGCTGTTGAGAAACGTCGGGGGAGACCATGTTGAATTTAATTTGGAGTTGGGGGAAGAGTACTTGAGCTACTGAGCAATGCCGGGGGAATTGCTATGTTGAATTCAATTTTGAGTGGGGCGAGAGTAATTGAGCTGCTGAGTAATGCCTGGGGAGTTATGTTGGAAGAAAAAAAAAAAAAAATTAAAAAAAATTTAATTTAGAGTGGTGCTGAGTAGTAGAGCAGCTGAGTAATGCCGGGGAAGTCGCTACGTTGAATTTAATTTGGAGTGGGTGAGATTAGTTGAGCTGCTGATTAACGCCAGGGGAGTCGCTATGTTGAATTTAATTTCGAGTGCTGGGGAGAGTAGTTGAGCTGCTCAGTAATGCCGGGGAAATCGGTATGATGAATTAAATTTTGAGTGGGAGGAGAGTAGTTGAGTTGCTGAGTAACTCCAGGGGAGTTGCAATGTTGAATTTAATTCTGAGTGTGGGGGAGAGTAGTTGAGTTGCTGAGTAATGCTGAGGAGTGGCTGTGTTGAATTTAATTTTGAGTGTGGTGAGAGAGTAGTTGAGCTGCTGAGTAATGCAGGGAGAGTTGTTATGTTGAATTTAATTTGGAGTGGGGGGAGAGTAGTTCAGCTGCTGAGTAATGCCGTGGAGTCACTACGTTAAATTTAATTTGGAGTTTAGGGGGAGAGTAGTTAAGTTGCTGAGTAATGCCAGAGGAGTCGCTATGTCGAATTTAATTTGGAGTGAGTAGGAGACTTGTTGAGCTGCTGAATAATGCGAGGGGAGTCAAAATGTTGAATTTAATTTGGAGTTGGGGAGGGAGAGTAGTTTAGCTGCTGAGTAATGCCGTGGGAGTTGCTATGTTAAATTTAATTTAGAGTGGGGATTGAGGTAGAGTAGTTGAGAGCTCTGAGTAATGCGAGGATTGCTATGTTAATTTAATTTAGAGCGGAGGAGAGTATAGAGCTGCTGAGTAACGCTGGTGGAGTGGCTTGTTGATTAATTTTGAGTGGTGGGGAGATTTGAGCTTGTAGAGATCACTGGCAAATTTTGCTAATGTGAATATCATTTTGGAGTGGGGAGACTAGTTGATGTTGCCTGAATAACGCCAGGAGATCGCTAGGAAGAATTTAATTTGATTTGGGAAGAGTAATTGAGCAGCTGAAATAATGCAAAAAGGGGCGTTTGCTATGTTGAATTTAAATTTGAGAGAGAGGGAGAGTATGAGCATTTGATACACACTGATGAGTCCATATGTGTAATTTAATTGAATCCGGAGGGGAAGTAGTTGAGCTAAAATTAATTTTGGGAGGATTGCAAATTTGAATTAATTTGGCGAGTGGAGGAGGGATATTAGTTGAAGCTGCTGAGTAATGCCGGTGAGTTCGCTCTACTGAATCTAATTTTAGAGTGAAGGGAGAGTAGTTGAGCTGCTGAGTAATGCCGGGGGAGTCGCTATACTGAATCTAATTTAGAGTGAAGGGAGAGTAGTTGAGCTGCTGAGTAATGCCGGGGGAGTCGCTATACTGAATCTAATTTAGAGTGAAGGGAGAGGTAGTTGAGCTGCAGAGTATGCCGGGGGTCGCTATTCTGAATCTAATTAGAGTGAAGGGAGAGTATTGAGCTGCTGAGTAATGGCCGGGGAGTCTCTAATACAGAATCTATTTAAGTGAAGTGGAGAGTAAGATGAGCTGCTGAGTCAACACTGGCAGAGTACTGCTTACACACTGATAGAGTAATTTCAATATTTATAGGCACGCCTGTGCGTTGGTAAATGAGTACTTGAGCGTGCTCGAAATAACACTGGAAGAGTTACTATGTTGAATTTAATTTCGAGGGGGGAGAGTAGTTGAGAAGCTGAGTAATGCCAGGTAAGTCACTATGCTGAACATAATTTAGAATGGGGGAGAGTTGTTGAGCTATTGAGTAATGCCAGGAGTCGCTATGTTGAATTTAATTTGGAGTGGGGAGGGGAGAGTAGTTGAGCTGCTAATTAATGTCGGGGGAGTTGCTATGTTGAACTTAATTTGGAGTGGGGGAGGGATAGTAGGTGAGCTGCTGAGTAATGCTGGATGTGTCGCTATGTTGAATTTAATTTAGAGTGTGGTAGAGTAATTGAGGAGCTGCTGAGTAAATCGCAGAGTCGCGTATGTTCAATATAATTTTTGAGTGTTGAGGGAGAGGTGTTTGAGCTGCTGAGTAATTCTATGGGAGTTGCTGTTTGAATTTAATTTTGAGTGAGGGGCAGAGTAGTTGACTCTGATGTTAACGCCGGGGGGGGGGGGGTCGCTATGTTGAATTAATTTGGAGTGTGGGGGAGAGTATTAAACGCTGAGTATTGCTCGAGGAGTCGCTATGTAGAATTTAATTTGGAGTGGGTGAGAGTTGCAGAGCGCTAGATAATGGTGGGTGAGTCGCAATTTTTAATTTAATTTGGAGATGGGGAGGGAGAGTAGTGAGCTGCTGAATAATGCAGGGGATTCGCTATGGTTGAATTAACTTGGAGGGGGGTAGAGAAGTTGGAGCTGCTGAGTAACGACTGGGCAGTCGCTATGTTGAATTTATATTTAATAGTGGAAGAATGGGAGAGTAGTTGAGCTGCTGAGTAAGCCAAGGCGAATTCACTTTCTTGAATAAATTTGGAGTTGGGACAGGAGAAGTGGTTGTGCTGCTGCGATAAGCTGGGGAGAGTCCACTACTTTAAATTAATTATGAGTTGGGACAGAACAGTTGAGCTGCTAAGTAATGTCAGAGGAGTTGCTATGAGTTGAATTTAATTTGAAAGGCGGGGGAGATTGTTGAGCATGCTGAGTAATGACCATAGGAGATCGTAATTTTGAATTTAATTTGGGTGCATGGAGGGAGAATAGTAGCTGCTGAGCAATGCGTGGAAGTTGCTATGTGAATTTAATTATGAGCGGGTAAGAGAGTAGTTTAGCAGCTGAAGTAACGCCAGGGAGCTGGCTATGTTGAATTTAATTGAGTAAGGGAAGGTAGAGTAGTTGAGTCTGCTGCTAATGGCCGGAAGAGTCGCTGTGTTGAAATTTAATTTCCATGGGGAGAGTGTTGAGCTTGCTAGAAATAACCGCGGGGAGTCGAAAAAAAAAATGGGGGTTTATTATTTTTTCTGAAAAAATAAAATTAATTAGGAATGGGGGTGGAGAGTAGTTGAGCTGCTGAGTAATGCCGCGATAGTTGTTATGTTGAATTTAATTTGGACTGGTGTGTTGAGGGAGAGTAGTTGAGCTGCTGAGTAACGCTGGGGTAGTTGCTATGTTTAATTTAATTTGTAGTGTGGTGGAAAGTAGCTGAGCTTCTGAGTAACGCCGGTCGAGCCGCTACATTAAATTTAGTTTGGAGCGGGAGTAGAGTAGTAGAGCTGCTGAGTAACGGTGAGGGAGTTTCCATGTTAAATTTAAATTGGAATGGGAGGAGACTAGTTGAGCTGCTGAGTAATGCCTGGGGAGTTGCTATGTTGAATTTGTTTTGGAGTGGGGGGAAGAGTAGTTGAGCTGTTGAGTAACGCCAGTGGAGTCACTATGTTGAATTTAATTTGGAGTGGGAGGAGAGTAGTTGAGCTGCTGAGTAGCACCGGGGGGGGGAGTCTTGGATTGGAATTTGGAGTGGGGGAAGAGAGAGTAGTTGAGCTTGTGAGTAAATGCTGGGATAGTCGCTATGTTGAATTTAATTTTGAGTGGGGGAAGAGCAGTTTAGCGGCTGAGTAACACAGTGGGAGTTGCTATATTAAATTTAATTTGGAGTGAGGAGAAAAGTAGTTGAGCTTCTGAGTAACGCCTGGGGATTCCCTATATTGAATTTACTATTCGGAGAGGGGGAGAGTAGTTTGAGCTGCTGAGTAATGCTGGATGAGTCGCTGTGTTGAATTTAATTTGGAGTGGAGGGAGAGTAGTTGAGCTGCTGAGTAAGGCCGAGTGAGCCGCTATGTTAAATTTAATTTGGTTTGGGGGAGAGAAGTTGAGCTGCTGGGTTACGCCATGGAAATCGCTATGTTGAATATAATTTCGAGTGGATAGAGTAGTTGAGCAGGGCTGCTGAGTAATGCTGGCAGAGTTGCTAGTTTGAACATTTAATTGGAGTGTGGGGTGAGGAATAGTTAGCTGCTGAGATAATGCAGGGGGAGTTGCTATATTGAATATTTATTTGGAGTGGGAGAGTAGTTGACTGCTGCGAGTAACGCTGGGAGTTGCTTATGATGAATTTAATTTTGGCGGGGGAATAGAGTTGAGCTGCTGATAACGCCGGGATTTTCCTATGTTAAATTTAATCTGGAGTGGGATGGGAAAGTATTGAGCTGCTGAGTAACGCTGTGAATCACTATGTGGAATTAATTCGAGTGGGGGAGAGTAGTTTTAGGCTGATTAGAAATGCAATGGAGTGCAATGTGAATTTAATTTTGAGTGGGGAGAGTAGTTAGCTGCTGAGTAACGCCCAGGGGAGACGCTATGTTGAATTTAATATCGGTTGAGGGAGAGTATCAAGCTGGGATAACGCCGGTGAAGTCCTATGTTGAATTATTAGGTGTGTGGGAAGTAATTGAGCTGCTGAGAGACGCCGGGAGTCGCAATGTTGAATTTAATTTGGTTTTGGGAGAGTCGATTGAGCTGCTTGAGAGACGCCGGTGAAGTCGCTATGTTGAATTTAATTTGGTGTGTGGGAGAGTAGTTGAGCTGCTGAGAGACGCCGGGGGAGTCGCTATGTTGAATTTAATTTCGAGTGGGGATAGAGTGGTTGAGCTGCTGAGTAACGCCAGGTGAGTTGCTATGTTGAATTTAATGTCGAGGGCGGGGAGAGTATTTTTGCTGCTGAGTAACGCCGGAGGAGTCGCTACGTTGAATATAATTTGGAGTGGAGAGAGAGTAGTTGGAGCTGCTGAGTAACGCCGGGGGAGTCGCTATGTTGAATTTATATCAAAGTGGGGAGAAGGGAGAGTAGTTGGGCTGCTGAGTAATGCTGGAGGAGTCGCTATGTTGAATTTAATTTGGAGTGGAGAGAGAGTAGTTGAGCTGCTGAGTAACGCCGAGTGAGTCGCTATGTTAAATTTAATTTGGTTTGGAGGAGAGTAGTTGAGCTGCTGAGTAACACCAGGTGAGTCGCTATGTTGAATTTAATGTCTGTTGGGGTAGAGTATTTGAGTTGCTTAGTAACGCTGGCAGAGTTGCTATGTTGAATTTAATTTGGAGTGTGGGGTGAGAGTAGTTGAGCTGATGAGTAATCCAGGGGAGTTCTATTTGAATTTAATTTGGGAGTGGGGTGGAAGTAGTTGCGTTGCTGAGTAACGACTGGGCAGATTCGCATGTCTTGAATTTAAATTGAGGAGTGGGGGAGGGAGAGTATTGAGCTGATGAATGTTGCAGCAATGATAAGGCTGGAGGCAGTGGATAGAGATGTTAGTCTGAGGCAATGAGGTGTGCACTTAATGCAGAAATTCTTAGTTTGGAAGTTATGGAGGAGATGCCGGGATTATCAAACAATAGTCCCAGAGGCTGTGGAAGGGTTGTTGAATGTGGTACGGACATGTAGAGAGAATGGTAGTGAAACAGAATGACTTCAAATGTATCAGACTGTAGTGGAAGTGAAGGGGTCGCCTATGAAAGGTTGGAGGGAGGGGGAAAGGAGGTGTTGTGTGCGAGGGCTTGACTCCAGCAGCAAGCATTAGCGTGTTTGATAGGAGGAAAGAGGACAACTGGTTTTTAATTCTTGACGTGCTGTTGGAATGCTAGCAAAGTAACATTTATGAAGGGGTTCAGGGAAACGGCAGGCGGGACTTGAGTCTTGGAGATGGGAAGTACAGTGCCTGCACTCTGAACGAGGGGTGTTAATGTTGCAGTTTAAAAACTGTAGTGTAAAGCACCCTTCTGGCAAGACAGTGATGGAGTGAATGATGGTGAAAGTTTCTTTTTCGGGCCTTGGTAGGAATCGGCCAGTGTGTTAATAAAAAAATTAGTTGATCAGAGTCAGATGTAGTAGGAAAGGTGTTTAGTCAGTATTATAACCCAGGAACTCAGGCCTATTATCTTTAATGTAAAGGCAGCAAAATAAACACAGCAGAAATCTTTGACTTATATTATCCTTCACCAAGTATAAACAGCAGTATGTACACTATATACACTATAACGACACTAGTATTTAGAGGCACATGCAGGGTAATAGAGCAGACCATGCGTCTAGCAGCTCTAGTATGGATATGACAAGAGTGAAGACGTGAGTGGTAACCAAATCACCTCCACAATTGCCAGACCCTCCTTCTCATTGGCTGAACCTAGATACTGATCTGACTATGGGATCCCATCGTCCCTGATTCTTAGTATCCGTTTCTCTGGTTGGGAGGTACCATTTTAATGAGGGTGTGTACATACGCTGAATTATAGTTACGTACTCCTTGCATGCCACAGTCAGGTATGTGTTGATGACCTTTCTGAGAGACAGTCTGATTGTTTGGATTAACCTTTGCAATATGTTCACTCTCCTGAGTTTGTGAAGCTGAATCAAAGTAACAGTTTTCAGGGACAACAAGGGCAGTGGGAACTTGCGTTGCAATGAACTTGATGACTTTCTTATAGACTTGCTGGTCTTAAGTGATGAACTTGTTCTTTCATCGTAATTATCATTTTACTCTTCTTGAACATAATGTCAATGTTTTCATGAAGAACATGTTAACCCTCATGTTACATGATGAACATGCTCTCCTTCTGAATAACATCTTACTTTCCCCAGACATGCTACTCTTCATGTTCATGATGAACATCTATCCTGTTCATGATGAACATGCTGTCGTCTTTGACAACAATCTTACTCTTCTGATGAACATGTTATCCTTCATGTTCCATATGAACATGCTATCCTTCAAATCAAGATGAACATGCTAATCCTTCCTTGTTGATGATGAACATGCTACTTTCATGTCATGATGAACATGCTATCCCTTCATGCTCATATGAACATGCTACTTCATTTCTTATTTAACATGATATCCTTCATGTTCCTAGATGAACTCGTATCCATCATGTTTCATGATGAACATGCTATCCTTCATGTTCAGATGAACATGATACCTTCATGTTCATGCTGAACATGTATCCTTCATGTATCATGATGAAACATGCTACCTTCACGTTCATGAAAGAACAATCTATCCTTTCATGTTCATGATGAACATGATATCCTTCATTTCATGATGAACATGCTATCCTTCATGTTCATGATGAACATGCTATCCTTCCATGATCATGATTGAACATGTATCCTTCATGTTCATGGATGAACATGCTATCCTTCAAGGTCATGATGACCAAGTTATCCCTTCAGTTCGTGCTGACATCTATCCTTCAAGTTTCATGATGAAACATGCTATCCTTCATGTTCAATGATGAACATGCTATCCTTCATGTTCATGATGAACATGCTATCCTTCATGTTCATGATGAACATGCTATCCTTCATGTTCATGATGAACATGCTTACCTTCATTTTCTTATTTAACATGATATCCTTCATGTTCATGATGAACGTTATCCATCATGTTCATATTGAACATGCTATACTGGTGCTGGTTGAAGCCTTGCTTACCGTGGAGTGCACTAATACCTATCACTGTACATAGTGTATATAGTGTATATACTGCTGTTCTAAATTTGTGAAGGATAATATAAGTCAAAAGTTTTCTGCTGTGTGTATTTTGCTGCCTTTACACCCAGGATAACAGGCCACTTGGACTCCTGGGTTGTAATAATCAGTGACTCACAATCGTAGTGCTGTACATCACATTGTAGTTTAGCGAGACACCTCATTGTAGTGCATGACATCACTATGTAGTGCTGTGACATCACTTTGTAGTGGCTCGTTGACATCACATTGTAGTGCAGTGACATCACATGTGTAGTGCTGGTGACAATCAAATTGTAGTGCAGTGACCATCACATTGTAGTGTCAAGTACACCACATTGTAGTGCAAGTTACACCAAATAGTATGCAGTGACACCACATGTATGGCAGTGACATCACATGAAGAGCAGAGACTCACATTGTATGCAGTGACATCACATGTAGTGCAGTGACATCACATTGTAGAGCAGACATCACATATGTAGTGCAAAAAAAGTGGGGGGGACCATCACATTGTAGTGCAGTGACCCACCCCCACATTGACAAGTGCAGTGACGCTCAACAATTTTATGATGGCAGTTGACAACACATCTGTAGTGCAAGTGACCATCACATTTGTAGTGCAGTGACACCACAATTGTAGTGTAGTGACATCACACGGAGTGTAGTGACATCACATGAAGTGCATTGACATCACATAGTAGTGTAGTGACATCTACATGTATGCAGTGACATCACATTAGAAGTGTAGCGACATCATATTGTAGTGTAGTGACATCACATTGTAAGTGCAGTGACATCACATTGTAGTGAAAGTGACAACACATTGTAGTGCTGTGACATCACATGTAGTGTAGTGAAACATCACATTGTAGTGCTGTGACATCACATGTAGTGTAGTGACACACATTGTAGAGGTAGTGATCATCACATTGTAGTGCAGTGAACATCACATTGTAGAGTAGTGACATCCATTGTAGTGCAGTGACATCACATTGTATTGAAGTATGACATCAAATTGTAGTGCAGTGAACATCACATTGAATGTGTAGTGACATCACATGTAGTGCAGTACATCACCATTGTAGTGTATTGACATCACATTGTAGTGCAGTGACATCACAGTAGTGTAGTGACATCACATGTAGTGCAGTTACATCACATTGTAGTGTAGTGACATCACATTGTAGTTCAGTGGCATCACAATGTAGTGCAGTGACATCACATTGTAGTGTAGGACATCACATTGAGTGTAGTTGACAATCACACTTGTAAGTGGCAGTGACATCACATTGTAGTGAAGTGATAACATAACATTGTAGTGTGTGACATCACAATGTAGTGTATGACATCACATTGTTGCTGAGACTTCACAATGTAGTGTATTGACATCACATTGTAGTTGCAGTGGACATCACATTGAGTGTAGAGACATCACACTGTAGGCAGTGACCTCACATTTGTAGTGTAGTGACATCACATTGATGCAGATGACATCACATTGTAGTGAAGTGACATCACATATGTAGTGCTGTACAACCACATTGAAGTGCAGTGACATCACATTGTAAGTGTAGTGACATCACATTGTAGTTGTAGTGACATCACATTGTATTGCAGTGACATCAACATTGAGTGCAGTGACACCACATTGTAGTGGCATGACATCACATTGTATTGATGACACCACATTGTAAGTGCAGTGACACCACAATTGTAGTGCAGTGATCATCACATTGTAGTGCAGTGACTCCACATTGTAGTGCATGACATCACATTGTATGCAGTGACATCACATTGTAGTGCCTGTGACATCACATTGTAGTGCAGTGACATCACAATTGTAGTGCAGTGACTCCACATTGTAGTGCAGATGACATCACATTGAAGAGCAGTGACACCACATAGTAGTGCAGTGACATTCACATTGATAGTGTAGTGGACATCATCATTGTAAGTGCAGTGACATCACATTGTAAGTGTAGTGACATCACATTGTAGTGCATGAGAAAGGAAACATCACATTGTAGTGCGTGCACCACATTGTAGTGCAGGGACATCAATTGTAGTGCAGTGACATCACATTGTAGTGCTGTTGACATCACATTGTAGTGCAGTGACATCACATTGTAGGGCAGTGACACCACATTGTAGTGCAGTACATCACATTGTAGTGCAGTGACACCAGATAGTAGTGTCAGTGACATCACATTGTAAGTGTAGTGACCATCACATTTGTAGTGCTTGACATCACATTGTAGTGTAGGACATCACATTGTTAGTGCAGTGACATCACATTGTCGTGAGTGACAATCACATTGTAGTTGAAGTGACATCACATTGTAGTGGCAGTGGCATCACATTGTAGTGCAGTGACACCACATTGTAAGTGCAGTGACATCACATTGTAGTGCAGTGTGACTCACATTGTAGTGTAGTGACATCACCTTGTAGTGCAGTGACATCACATTGTAGTGTAGTGAACATCACATTTTAGTGCAGTGACATCAGCATTGTAGTGAAGTGACATCACATTGTAGTGCTGTGACACCACAATTGAAGTGGCAGTGACCTCACATTGTAGTGTAGTGGACATCACATTGAAGTGTAAGTGACATCACATTGTAGTGCAGTGACATCACATTGTAGTGACAGTGACACCACATTGTAGTGCAGTGACATCACATGTAGTGTAGTGACACCACATTGTAGTGCAGTGACACCACATTGGTAGTGCATTGACATCACATTGAAGTGCATGACCCAGCATTGATAGTGCAGTGACAACAATTGTAGTGCAGTGACATCACATTGTAGTGCTGTGGACATCACATTGTAGGTGCAGTGACATCACATTGTAGTGCCCAGTACACCACATAGTAAGTGTAGGTGGACACCACATTTGTAGTGCAGTGACATCACATGGAGTGCAGTGACACCACATTGTAGTGCAGATGTATCAACACATTGTAGTGCAGTAGACTCACATGTAGTGCAGTGACATCACATTGTAGTGCAGTGACACCACATTGTAGTGCAGTGACATCACATTGTAGTGCAGTGACATCACATTGTAGTGCAGTGACATCACATTGTAGTGCAGAGGACGCACCCACATTGTAGTGCAGTGACATCACATTGGTAGTGCAAGTGACATCACATGAAGTGCAGTGACATCACATTGTAGTGCAGTGCCACCACATTGTAGCGCAGTGACGCCACAATGTAGTGCATGACATCACCATTTTCTTCTCAAACGATTTTGTAAATATAACAAATCAAAATGTGCAGTTTATTAAATGCTAGAAGTTTATTACGCCGAGACGCTATAATTCAGTATCTTGAAGAACACAGATTATAGAGAGAAATATATATTGTGAGGTGCTTGTTGGTGTTTGGAAGACACACATGATAACATAAAACCATACTTCTACTTAACTTAAAGTCACGCTACAACATGCATGTTCTCGTTTGTATACACACCCATCATTGTTTTTAGTCTGGTTTCTAGTAGATCTTGTTCTTGTTTATATGTTTCAACTCCATGAGGAAGTCTAGAAAATCCTTCCTCCGAGGGGGGGGGGGGGGGGGGGGGGGGGGGGGGGGGGGGGGGGGGGGGGGGGGGGGGTGGGGGGGGGGGGGGGGGGGGGGGGGGGGGGGGGGGGGGGGGGGGGGGGGGGGGGGGGGGGGGGGGGGGGGGGGGGGGGGGGGGGGGGGGGGGGGGGGGGGGGGGGGGGGGGGGGGGGGGGGGGGGGGGGGGGGGGGGAGACATGTGTGTCGAAAGAGACGATTCAGGGGTAACGGGCCTAGTAACCATTCTCCTGTATAAATTACTTAACGTAAAAAGAACTTTTATTTGTTTTTCGGGTGACCTTGCCTCGGGGGGAGATGGCTGCTGTTTATAACAATTAGCGAGCACAATATATATTTATTTATGGAAGACTTATACTAAATAGGGATGTTAGTAATATTTTTTATGCTGCTGTTTATAAAACAATTAGCGAGGCACAATATATATTTTGTTTATGGAAGACTTATACTAAATAGGGATGTTAGTAATATTTTTTATGCAAACCTGTCTTTCACTATTTATGAAAATATTATTTGATGAGACAGAGACACAGTATTTATTTCGGTGCCATATTTAATAAATTATTTTCTACACCCAGATGTGTGGTGCCAAATTGTGATGACAAGAGTAGCCATTACGAGGAGAACTTTACTGAGTGGGCCATCCCTGAGGTGACCAGTGTCATGTCTTGGACACTTAAAACAACATTACTGACCACTGTCACCAGATGTATTTTACCAACTCAACTACATCTTGTTCACAGTGGCTTTATGATACATCATTGTTCTCTGCAACTACTGTCACTCAGGTTAGTGACAGTGTATCATGTATTTGTTTAGTCACATTATTACAGTTATTTGTTCTTAATATTGTACTTGCTGTATTTTATTGTGTATTACGACTCGTTAACTAAGTGTCTCGGCTAACTACTGAAGGCCCCTGGGTTTTGGGAAAAAAAATTATTTCCCTAAGCGAGTGGAAACATTCTGTCTGTTGGCATCACCAGCTGTCCCTTTCAACCAAGCGAGAAACAGTCGCTTGCTTTTAACAGGAAAAGATTTCGATCTGAGAAGACTTGTAACTTATCGGTACATTCCAGCAATATAAACATAACATAAGAAAGAAGGAACACCGTGGCCGGCCTACTGGCCTATGCGAGGCAGGCCCAATTCTCCCACCGGCTTAAGCAAATGCCTTAACATAGTGAGGTCAGACACGTCACTTAAAGGAGGAGCAAAGCACCAGACCCAGCAGCACAAGCTAGTCAGGTCCAACTCACACCCACTCATGTATTTATCCAACCTATTTTTAAACTACATAACGTCTTAGCTTCTATTACGGTACTTAGGAATTTGTTCCACTCATCCACAACTTTGTTACCAAACCAGTGCTTTCCTATATCCTTCATGATTCTGATTTTTTCCAATTTAATGCAATTGCTGCGAGCCCTGTCTATGTTAGATATTTTTAGCACGTTATTTATTAATACCTGTTTTTCCATTTATACACCTTAATTATATTCCCATTAATTCTACGCATTTCTAGAGAGTGCAGATTCAGGGCTTCTGTCTATCCTCACAAGGAAGATTTCTGATACATGGGATCAGCTTTGTCATCCTCCTTTGTATGTTTTCCAGAGCATTTATATTTATTCTGTAATACTGTGACCAGAACTGTGCACCATAATCTAAATGAGACCTAACCAAGGATATATAGAGTTAAAGAATAACCTGAGGACTTCTGTTATTTAAGCTTCTTGCTATGAAGCCAAGTGTTCTGTTAGCTTTATTGTGAATACTTGTCTTGGTTTCAGATTACTGCTAACCACAACTCCTAAATCCTTTTTGGAATCCAGAACATTCAGATCTATAATTATTTTTAGTTTATAGGGTCCATGGTTATTTTCCTGGTCCCAACATTTAGAACTTGCATTTGTCTCTATTAAACTGCTTCTGCCACTTCTCTTCCCACTGCATCAGTCTATTCAAATCATCCTGGAGTGATCTAATGACCTCATTAGAATGAATTGGACAGCCTGTTTTGGTGATATTAGCAATTTGCTTATTCCGCTATTTATTCCCTCATCAATGTCGTTTATGTAAGACTTGTCAATCAACATGGGGCCCAACACTGACCCCTGCGGAACACCCGCTGATGTCCCCATTCTGATTTCTCCCCATTTATCAAACACTCTGCTGCCTATTTGTCAACTAGCCTCATACCCAGAAAAAAGTTATCTTCTCCTTCTATTCCTGTGTGCCTTTAGTTACCTCAATAGCCTCTGATGTGAAACACTATCGAAAGAGTGCACTACTCGACAACGCTGCTTTATACACAATATCAGATTCATTACCAGGATCGTACGTCCTCAAACACCTTAGAAAAAGATTAGTAAGTCATAAGACGAACGCCACTTTGTAAAAACGTGTTGAGATTCATTAATCAATTTATGCTTTTCAGATGGCTACGAATTGCTTCGGAATTATTGATTTCATAAATTTTCCCGACATGGAGGTAAGGCTTAATTGGTCTATAGTTTCAAAGCCAAGGACCTGTCACCTGCCTTGTAAAAGAGTATTATATTTGCCATTTTCTACTTGTTAAGCCTATGCCATTTGTAGTGATATGTTAAAAGATTAGCAAAAGGTATGCTAAGTTCCTCTTTACATTCCTTTAACACCCTTGTAAACAGTTCATCAGGACCTGGAAATTTGTATAGTTTTTTAATTTCTCTATTTGTCTGAGGAACCATGTCACTATCACCGCAAACGTGCATAGTTTATAATCGTATTGTTCTATCATAATCTATTAATTCAGAAATATCGCTAGTATTTTCTGGTGAAAACTAGAGGAAAGTTAGTACTGAAAATTTCACACATATCCTTATCATTGTCAATGATCTGACCTGAGTTACACTAAGTGGCCCTATCTTGTTCCCTAATCTAACGTCATATACCTGAAAGGAACCCATTTGTGTTAGTCTTTGATCCCTGCGACCTTAGACTCATAATCCCTTTATGCTTTTCTTATTCCTTTCTTTATTCTCTCTTTAATTGAAAATATTTATTTCTTAATTTGCGCTCCTTTTTTTTGATACGCCTATATATGCATCTCTTTGCCAATGAGATGTTTAATCTATTGTTCATTCCATTTGATCATTTTTGATAGATCTAGTTTCCCTACTCGGGAACAAAAGTTGTCTGGACAGCTAAAACTATGCTCTGAAAAATGTCTATAGTCAACCAAGATCCCTACCTGACCCATAGTCATGTCATCGCAATTTAGCCCACCAGGTAATTTTTTTCAGTCCCTGAAGTCGTCCAAGCAAAAATCTGGGACGATATTTGAAATGAAGTTATCTGGGTAATTCCATGATATATAGAAAATAAATGTTTTCTGCTCGCTTTCCCCAAGAACTCATCATTAACCTCAGATTATTATTAGTGAATCTTTGTGGCAAGAACCAAGTCAAGCAGATTGTATCCTCTAGTTGGTTCTGTCACAAACTGTTCTATAAACAATCCTGAAACCGTGATCAAAAATCGCTAAGACTCAATTTTCCTGTCAAATTTATCCAATCCATTGTCTAAAAGTTAAAATCTCCATTAGCAGAACATTTTATATCTAGATGCCTATGAATTCATCCATAACAGCTTACTGCACTCCCTATCAAGGTTTGGTGGCCTGTAAATCCACACCCAAAATTAATTTGTCACGTCCCCTCCGAGAATACTGTAAGCCAAACAGATTCTGTGTGCGATGTTTCTAATCATATATCAATGTCTAAGACAATTAAAATTTTCTCTGAACATACATCGCACTCACCACCCTTCCTGTTGATCCTATCAGTGAGGAATAGTTTATAACCCTGTATGTTGCAGTCAGAAGCATTTCTCTATCTTTCAAGTTGAACCAGTCTGGTGTTATACCCAATAATATCTATATTACCTGCTCTTATATATTATCTTAGCACATCAAACATATTTCATAGAATCCACTATTTGTATAGTAAACTTAAGGGAGCTAGTCACTCGTTGCCCTCTACAGCTTTCTTTGTTTGTTGATTAATTGATTTGTCATACTACAACTTTAATTTTGAATATTGTCTTTTTCACATATCCCATAGGTATCCCGGAAATAACTGCTGTTTTTTAACCCTAAAGCTGGCAGCCTGATTGTTTCCCACAAAAACCCCATACCTCTATAATCTATCAGTTTAAATTTCTAGACAAGTCATCAATAAACCACTCTCAATTGAATTGCAAAATGTAACCACTCCATCCCCAGAGAGATGAACCTCCATTCCTTGCATACATATCACGTTTTGCAAAGAAAAGGTTCCGAGTTATTCATGAATGGGTTGCAAGTTCCTTGGCAGTACCTGTCCTAGAGGGCAATTTATACCAATTGACCAGGCATCCATTCATGCCCACTCACCTTTCTAAGAAGATGTTACATATCACTGGAAACCCACCTTTAGACCTTACTACTTCTATGCTGACCTGTACGAATCCAGCAGCTTCCTTCTCTCCTGCCCTTCCCAATGTCATTACCCCCCCAGCAACTAAGACAGATAAGGCTTGTTCCTCATTTACCTGCCTAATATTAATCCAACCTGCAGACTATGTCACCAGCACCAGCACCAAGAAGGCACACGACTCTCACTGACATTCTGTCTCTGTTACAAAATGCATTGTCCATATTCTTAATCCTGAGAATCGCCTACTATATAAATATTCTTACATTGAATAGCAGTGGAATCAGTGGTACCACAACCTCACTAAAACCACTGGAAGTACTCTGGTCTTGGAGAACAGAGGAATCGATTTCCTACTTCACACCGACTCCATTACCTCTCCTCAGCTTCCTTCTCCCTGCTTGAATACTTTGGCCCAATTAAAGCAGCTGCCACTATAACTGCTGGTGACCAATTCCTCCTTACCAGCTAAATAAAGTTCTCTCCTCACATCCCAAACTCATCTATGCAAAGCTTCAGCTACTATTTTCCTCTGAAGAAGTTCAATTTCCTTCAACACTTGAACTGAGATATCTAAATCACTACAACAAGCATGGTGCTTCGTACCAGCCTCGCTACCTACCAGAGTTTAGGCAGGTTATGACCGCAGGTGACCACTGACCTCAGCTTGAGTCCGCTAACATTGAATTTAATTTGGAGTTGGGGAGAGTAGAAGAGCTGTTGAGAAACGTCGGGGGAGACCATGTTGAATTTAATTTGGAGTTGGGGGAAGAGAACATTAGCTACTGAGCAATGCCGGGGGAATTTGCTATGTTGAATTCAATTTTGATTGGGCGAGAGTAATCTGAGCTGCTGAGTAATGCCTGGGGAGTTATGTTGGAAGAAAAAAAAAAAAAAATTAAAAAAAATTTAATTTAGAGTGGGGGTGAGTAGTTGAGCAGCTGAGTAATGCCGGGGAAGTCGCTACGTTGAATTTAATTTGGAGTGGGTGAGATTAGTTGAGCTGCTGATTAACGCCAGGGGAGTCGCTATGTTGAATTTAATTTCGAGTGCTGGGGAGAGTAGTTGAGCTGCTCAGTAATGCCGGGGAAATCGGTATGATGAATTAAATTTTGAGTGGGAGGAGAGTAGTTGAGTTGCTGAGTAACTCCAGGGGAGTTGCAATGTTGAATTTAATTTTGAGTGTGGGGGAGAGTAGTTGAGCTGCTCAGTAATGCTGAGGAGTGGCTGTGTTGAATTTAATTTTGAGTGTGGTGAGAGAGTAGTTGACCTGCTGAGTAATGCAGGGAGAGTTGTTATGTTGAATTTAATTTGGAGTGGGGGGAGAGTAGTTCAGCTGCTGAGTAATGCCGTGGAGTCACTACGTTAAATTTAATTTGGAGTTTAGGGGGAGAGTAGTTAAGTTGCTGAGTAATGCCAGAGGAGTCGCTATGTCGAATTTAATTTGGAGTGAGTAGGAGACTTGTTGAGCTGCTGATAATGGCGGGGAGTCAAAACGTTTGAAATTTAATTTGGAGTTGGGGAGGGAGAGAGTTTAGCTGCTGAGTATGCCGTGGAGTTGCTATGTAAATTTTCTAATTTAGAGTGGGGATTGAGGTAGAGTAGTTGAGAGCTCTGAGTAATGCGAGGATTGCTATGTTAATTTAATTTAGAGCGGAGGAGAGTATAGAGCTGCTGAGTAACGCTGGTGGAGTGGCTTGTTGATTAATTTTGAGTGGTGGGGAGATTTGAGCTTGTAGAGATCACTGGCAAATTTTGCTAATGTGAATATCATTTTGGAGTGGGGAGACTAGTTGATGTTGCCTGAATAACGCCAGGAGATCGCTAGGAAGAATTTAATTTGATTTGGGAAGAGTAATTGAGCAGCTGAAATAATGCAAAAAGGGGCGTTTGCTATGTTGAATTTAAATTTGAGAGAGAGGGAGAGTATGAGCATTTGATACACACTGATGAGTCCATATGTGTAATTTAATTGAATCCGGAGGGGAAGTAGTTGAGCTAAAATTAATTTTGGGAGGATTGCAAATTTGAATTAATTTGGCGAGTGGAGGAGGGATATTAGTTGAAGCTGCTGAGTAATGCCGGTGAGTTCGCTCTACTGAATCTAATTTTAGAGTGAAGGGAGAGTAGTTGAGCTGCTGAGTAATGCCGGGGGAGTCGCTATACTGAATCTAATTTAGAGTGAAGGGAGAGTAGTTGAGCTGCTGAGTAATGCCGGGGGAGTCGCTATACTGAATCTAATTTAGAGTGAAGGGAGAGTAGTTGAGCTGCAGAGTATGCCGGGGGTCGCTATTCTGAATCTAATTAGAGTGAAGGGAGAGTATTGAGCTGCTGAGTAATGGCCGGGGAGTCTCTAATACAGAATCTATTTAAGTGAAGTGGAGAGTAAGATGAGCTGCTGAGTCAACACTGGCAGAGTACTGCTTACACACTGATAGAGTAATTTCAATATTTATAGGCACGCCTGTGCGTTGGTAAATGAGTACTTGAGCGTGCTCGAAATAACACTGAATAGTACTATGTTGAAATTTAAATTCGAGGGGGGAGAGTATTGAGAAGCTGAGTAATGCCAGTAAGTCACTATGCTGACATAATTTAGAATGGGGGAGAGTTGTTGAGCTAATGAGTAATGCCAGGAGCCGCTATGTTGAATTAAATTTGGAGTGGGGAGGGAAGAGTATTGAGCTGCTAATTATTGTCGGGAGAGTTGCTATGTTGACTTAATTTGGAGTGGGGGAGGGATAGTAGGTGAGCTGCTGAGTAATGCAGGATGTGTCGCTATGGTTGAATTTAATTTGAGTGTGGTAGAGTAATTGAGGAGCTGCTGAGTAAATCGCAGAGTCGCGTATGTTCAATATAATTTTTGAGTGTTGAGGGAGAGGTGTTTGAGCTGCTGAGTAATTCTATGGGAGTTGCTGTTTGAATTTAATTTTGAGTGAGGGGCAGAGTAGTTGACTCTGATGTTAACGCCGGGGGGGGGGGGGTCGCTATGTTGAATTAATTTGGAGTGTGGGGGAGAGTATTAAACGCTGAGTATTGCTCGAGGAGTCGCTATGTAGAATTTAATTTGGAGTGGGTGAGAGTTGCAGAGCGCTAGATAATGGTGGGTGAGTCGCAATTTTTAATTTAATTTGGAGATGGGGAGGGAGAGTAGTGAGCTGCTGAATAATGCAGGGGATTCGCTATGGTTGAATTAACTTGGAGGGGGGTAGAGAAGTTGGAGCTGCTGAGTAACGACTGGGCAGTCGCTATGTTGAATTTATATTTAATAGTGGAAGAATGGGAGAGTAGTTGAGCTGCTGAGTAAGCCAAGGCGAATTCACTTTCTTGAATAAATTTGGAGTTGGGACAGGAGAAGTGGTTGTGCTGCTGCGATAAGCTGGGGAGAGTCCACTACTTTAAATTAATTATGAGTTGGGACAGAACAGTTGAGCTGCTAAGTAATGTCAGAGGAGTTGCTATGAGTTGAATTTAATTTGAAAGGCGGGGGAGATTGTTGAGCATGCTGAGTAATGACCATAGGAGATCGTAATTTTGAATTTAATTTGGGTGCATGGAGGGAGAATAGTAGCTGCTGAGCAATGCGTGGAAGTTGCTATGTGAATTTAATTATGAGCGGGTAAGAGAGTAGTTTAGCAGCTGAAGTAACGCCAGGGAGCTGGCTATGTTGAATTTAATTGAGTAAGGGAAGGTAGAGTAGTTGAGTCTGCTGCTAATGGCCGGAAGAGTCGCTGTGTTGAAATTTAATTTCCATGGGGAGAGTGTTGAGCTTGCTAGAAATAACCGCGGGGAGTCGAAAAAAAAAATGGGGGTTTATTATTTTTTCTGAAAAAATAAATTTAATTAGGAATGGGGGTGGGAGAGTAGTTGAGCTGCTGAGTAATGCCGCGATAGTTGTTATGTTGAATTTAATTTGGACTGGTGTGTTGAGGGAGAGTAGTTGAGCTGCTGAGTAACGAAGGGGTAGTTGCTATGTTTAATTTAATTTGTAGTGTGGTGGAAAGTAGCTGAGCTTCTGAGTAACGCCGGTCGAGCCGCTACATTAAATTTAGTTTGGAGCGGGAGTAGAGTAGTAGAGCTGCTGAGTAACGGTGAGGGAGTTTCCATGTTAAATTTAATTTGGAATGGGGAGGGAGACTAGTTGAGCTGCTGAGTAATGCCTGGGGAGTTGCTATGTTGAATTTGTTTTGGAGTGGGGGGAAGAGTAGTTGAGCTGTTGAGTAACGCCAGTGGAGTCACTATGTTGAATTTAATTTGGAGTGGGAGGAGAGTAGTTGAGCTGCTGAGTAGCACCGGGGGGGGGAGTCTTGGATTGGAATTTGGAGTGGGGGAAGAGAGAGTAGTTGAGCTTGTGAGTAATGCTGGGATAGTCGCTATGTTGAATTTAATTTTGAGTGGGGGAAGAGCAGTTTAGCGGCTGAGTAACACAGTGGGAGTTGCTATATTAAATTTAATTTGAGTGAGGAGAAAAGTAGTGAGCTTCTGAGTAACCCTTGGGGATTCCCTATATTGATTTACTATTCGGAGAGGGGGAGAGTAGTTTGAGCTGCTGAGTAAATCTGGATAGTCGCCGAGTTGAATTTTAATTTGGAGTGGAAGGGAGAGTAGTTGAGCTGCTGAGTAAGGCCGCATGAGCCGCTATGTTAAATTTAATTTGGTTTGGGGGAGAGAAGTTGAGCTGCTGGGTTACGCCATGGAAATCGCATGTTGAATATAATTTCGAGTGGATAGAGTAGTTGAGCAGGGCTGCTGAGTAATGCTGGCAGATTTTTGTTAATTAATATTCAATATATAATAGTATTAGACATCAGTATAGTCATAAGTCAGTAAGCCAGTCAGTAAGTCAAGTCAGTAAGCACGGTTTAGTCAGTAAGTCAAGTCAGTAAGCCAGTCAGTAAGTCAAGTCAGTAAGCAGTTCAGTAAAGTCAAGTCAGTAAGCCAGTCAGTAAGTCAAGTCAGTAAGCCAGTCAGTAAGTCAAGTCAGTAAGCCAGTCAGTAAGTCAAGTCAGTAAGCCAGTCAGTAAGTCAAGTCAGTAAGCCAGTCAGTAAGTCAAGTCAGTAAGCCAGTCAGTAAGTCAAGTCAGTAAGCCAGTCAGTAAGTCAAGTCAGTAAGCCAGTCAGTAAGTCAAGTCAGTAAGCCAGTCAGTAAGTCAAGTCAGTAAGCCAGTCAGTAAGTCAAGTCAGTAAGCCAGTCAGTAAGTCAAGTCAGTAAGCCAGTCAGTAAGTCAAGTCAGCCAGTTAGTTCTTTTTAATTTGTATTACGAATAGAAGACACCTTTAAAAAAAACTTGTTTTCCCCGGGCTGCGATGTTTTCTTCTCAAGAAGAGGGGGAGTCTCCATTTTTCATAATACTATTAATGAATCAGTTTCTTTGATGTCTCATTTATATCAATCTTCCTAAAAGGGGTAAAAGGTCATCAATACTCTGTTAGTCTTAATGAACATTCTTATCTCCATTTAGAATATACGTATAAGAGTACAAACAAATTCAAATAGTTTGAGCCCATTAAAGACTAAGCAATTCCAGTGCTTAAATATACAAAATTGATAATCTTTATACATGCGATAGAAATTACAATATACAATTCATCACAACACAGGTGGGGTACCACCTTTCCAATATCCGAGAGGACACCAATTTCCAGGGATGTCCTTGCCTAGGAGGGATATATGCAAACACCGTAAGCCAATACTCAAACAGATGAGTTGGTCCGGCTTCTCCAATCCCAGGGTAGACGAGGTAGAGTCAATGGGGAGTAGAACGGTTCTCAGAGCTTGCCAGAGAGTGCTGGAACAACCCTCGTGAATGGTAAGTAACCTCGGGAGACCAGAAGCCGCCAAATTATGACGTCATTAACAACCCAACTCTCGGACAAGTCAGTCACACAGATCAAATAGCTTCCCTAAACGTGAAGATTGAAGATGCTGTCAAGGACTGGAAAATAAACATGGATACCCAACTGACCAATTATTTTGCTTATGCATTCACTGCCTGGATGAGGTAGAGTGCGGTCGTGCTTTGCACCCCTCTACTGTTTACCCAGACGAGCTACTCAGAAAACAATATGGCACTAGGTGTGCGCCAGAGAGTGAATACTGTAGGCATTGAACTCATTAGTCGGGTTTCCATTGTCCTCATCGCTCTCGGGCCGTGTGGACCTACTGCGTAGAAGCTCCTGAGTTATCTGGCTGCAGTGGTGTGAGGTGGTGCTGTCGTGCCTCTGCTGACTATATAGGAGTACTGTTGTTGTCAAAATGGCGGTTAGTCTAAGGCGCCAGATTAATACTGTCGGCATAGAGCTACTTAGAGGAATGATTACACCTAGTTCTGCACAAGTCTTATTACCCAAGATCATCCAGGAGATGTACGGCATACAAGATGGTGACTTATATGGGGGTTGCATTAAATGGAGCCCAAAGAATTTTCGTTAAAACTGTTAACCGCAAATGTCTATGAATCGTTGGTCACCTGGTTTCAGGAGTCTTACCGTCACACCAGCTGTCTGTGTGAGGATGATTGATGTTTCACGGCATTATACGTGGATCAAGTTATGCAACATTCCCTTTGAGGCGGACGAGGCGGATATCAGGAAAGTTTTTGAGAAGTATGGAACGGTTCATTATGCTCAGCATGGTACGTGGGTGGCATGCGCCTATGCTGGTCTGCCAGAGGGTAGTTTCAAACTCAAAATGACTTTGAGACACCCAATACCGTCATATGTTTATCTACAAGAATTCAGGACGCAGGTCATGGTTATGTATCCAGGGCAACGACATACGTGCCGCCTATGTGGTGAGTATGATCACATAGCGGCGACTTGTGACAAGCGGAGACGTGTGCCTGGACATGAGGTGGACGTCGCAGCCCCTGCTTCAAAGGTGGCAGGTGTGGAACAACCATCGGATGGAGGGCGTGGTGTCTAGTGGAGTGAGATAGTGGATCAGGCACACAGGACTGGCGGTGAGTTGGAGTCCCTCCCCCAGTTGCCTGACCCGGTGTCTTCTCCTGTGGATAAGGAGGAGCAGCAACTACAGGAGCAGGTTATTGAGATTGAGGAGGAATTGGTGGAGGTTTTGAAGACTTTGTCACCGCCTGAGGGGGACATTACATCTGAGCTAGGTGTCATTGGAGAGTCGTCGTTTCCAGTAAGTCGGGGACGTGATATTTTGGGAAGCGATGGTGTGTTGGAGTCGTCCCTAGAATCACTAAACCATTGTCAGGTGGAGGTGGAGATTCATCGTGAGGCAACACCGGATCAAGATATGTGTAGCGTGACTGTCACGAGAAAGAGGGCGGTTACGTCAGATTCTGATGACGTCCTGACGCCAGCGCAAAGGCCTGGGAAACAAACGGAGGTGGAGTGTGAGGGTAGTGGTGAAGGTGGTGGTAGCCATGATAGGAGGCACCGGAAGAAGGGGGGTAAAGAAAGCACTCTTAAGGTGTCAACTATGAATTCAGGCTCTGGAGTAGTAAAGAGTGAGGAGGGGAGGCAGGGGTAGAAATTTTAAAAGGCCTTAGGTGTATGACTGTAAATGTTAATGGTTTATGTAGCAGAATGAAGAGAGATTGGTTTCGTACTTTCCTGAATAAATCTAGAGTGGATGTTGTGTTCCTGCAGGAGCATAATTTTAAAGAGGGTAGGGTGTTGGAGGTGGCAGGGTTTAGAGTAGTTACCCTGCCATCTCCCCATCTAAAAGGTGGTGTGGGTATTTTAATAAGGGAGACGAGCCCGTTTGTTTTGCAGAGAAGCGAGTTGGGAAGGAGGGAGGGTGTTGCATGTGGATGGGTGGTGGATGGGTAAGTGTGTGTCTTTTGTGAGTGTGTATGCGCCGGTGGAAAATAACATACAGGTAAAGAATTATTTTGTGTGTAAGGATCTTGTGTTTTTCTTACTTGCACTGCAAGAGGTGGCAATAGTTGGTGGGGACTGGAATTGTGTAATCAGGGTGGCTGACGTGGACCCAAAAAGGGCTGGATATATGTCTGTGGCTCTTAGGGAATTGTTATGGGATGTCAGGTTACATGATGCGTTTTGGGGGGCAGTGTGGGAGACTGAACATACGTTTGTTAGGAGTGGATATGCTGCGAGGCTAGATAGAGTATACCTTACTCAGGGAGTGGATGTGAAATCTTTCAGTACTGTTGAGGCTACTATGTCAGATCATAGGGCAGTGGTGGTGGAGGTAGGGTGGGGGGCGCTTGCAGAAATATACAGAAGTTATTGGAAACTAAATATAAGTGTGTTAGGTGAAGAGGAGGGGTTGGAGAGGTTTTCAGTCCTATGGAGGGAGCTTAGTGTGGAAGAACAGGGGGTGGACGACATCGTGACATGGTGGGATTGTGTTGCGAAGGAAAAGATTAGAAAGTTTTATGTGAGGGAAGGAAAACGTATTAATAATTTAAAATATGGACTGGCTAACTATTTAGAGGATAAGTTAAGAGGTTGCTATGGGCGGGGGGTGGTTGGGAATAATTTTACTATGGATGAAATAGTTGAAATAAAAGGGAGACTGAGGGTTTTACAAAATGAAAGGTTTCAAGCTGCAAGGGTGCAGGCAAGGGTGGAAGAAGTGCTTTGGGGCGACAAGCCGTCTGCGTGCGTTTTGCGGCATCAAAAGCAAAGGCAGGCGGAGATGGCTATCCAAAGTTTAGAGGTAATGGAGATGGTTGGGACTTATAGAGCAGGGCAGGAGGTAAGAACCACGAAAGGGATGTGTGGATATGCTTAGGCTTGGTATGAGAAGTACTGGGCAAGTGGAGGGGTGGGTGCCAGGGCATTAGATTAGGTGTGTACATATGTGACTTGTAATTTAGGGAATAGCGACAGAAAGGCTTTAGGTGGGATTATTATGGCAGAGGAAATAGAGAATGCATTAAGGGGAATGGACAAGGGGAAAGCTCCATGTATTGACGGTCTCCCGATAGAATTTTATTTACAACATTGGATGTTAATACGGGGATTTATAGTCAGGTTATTCAATCGTACGAAGGAGAAGGGTAAGTTGGGGGAGAAGCAGGCTACAGCAGTTGTAGTGTTGGTCCCGAAGGGCAAGGGGCAGCCCACCCTATGGGAGTACCGAGCCATATCGCTGATGTGTGCAGACTAGTATAAGGTTTTTGCAAAAATTTTAGGTAACAGGTTCAAATGTGTTGTCGGGTGGGTGGTGTCGAAATCTCAGTTTGGGCTGCCCGGAAGGTCGATGATTGAAGGACATGGGATACTCTGAAGTTTTGTGGAAGCTAAAGGTGGAGGTGGGGGGCTGCTTTGATGGCTCTAGATTGGCAGGGAGCCTATGATAGAGTTGAAAGGGGAACTTTGCAGGTTATCCTTAGGAGACATGGTTATGGGGAGGAAATAGTCGTGTGGGTAAATAGGTTGTATAAGGGGGCAAAAATGAGGATACAGATTAATGGGTGTATGGGGAGGGAGACTGCAATGGGTAAAGGCCTTCGACAGGGATGCCCCATGTCCCAAATATTGTTTGCGTGTTTTCAGGACCCCTTTTATAGAATGGTTGACCGTAGCTTGTGTACTCAAGGTGAGGGAGGTGTGGGGGGTGGGAGGGCCTGGCCGGAATTAATTGGATATGTAGACGACACCACTGTTCTCATTCGTGAAGGGATGTCAATGGGAGTGTTGGACGAGGTCGTGCAAGTGTTTGGAAGTGCCACGGGAATGCAGGTATATAGCACGAAGTCAAGGTGCATGGGGTTGGGTTCTTGGGTGGGGGTGTGTTGGGTGGGGGGTGTTTAGGAGATGAAATGTTGTTAAAGAATGGGCTGTGTCTTTAAAGATTTGTGGTATTATTTATAGGGATGACATGGTTGAGGCGCGGGTGGAAAACTCGGATAGGTTATTGGCAAGGATCGTGGGGCGTATAGGTGTTTTGAGACCCCAGCACCTCTTATACAGCGAGTGATAGTTGTAAACATTTTATTGTATAGTAAGGTTTGGCATGTCACAGCTGTGTTCCCAATTACAGGGACAGCGATTGTGGGGATCTTAAGATGGATATACAAATTTTGTGGGTTCACGTTTGATAGGTTTAAGGAGAAATTGTAATGTTTCCTGTACATCAGGTGAGTTGGGGTTGATGGATTTAGATGGAGGGGCTAAATGTGTGTACTTAATGGGAAGTGTTGAGTGCAGGTGTGAAACGCGGGGCCGTTGGGAAAGGCTACACGACAGGCTGGGTAGTGATCCGAGGAAATGGAGGTTTGAGGGAATGCAAAATCGTTTTGAGGCCGAGATGTGGTTAATGAACTAGAAAGGTCCGGAAGGAGTTTATTGTAGGCATGCTTATACGTTAAGATGCATATCAGTGTTTGTGATAATTCCGCATGCTCTCGCGAATCCCTTGCATATATATATATATATAGTATATATATATATATATACATATATATATATATATATAAATATAATATATTATATAATATATATATCTTATATATATATATATATATAAGTATATATAATATTATAAATATATGAATATATATATTATAAAAATATATATATATATATATATATATACGTATTTAGTAAGTTGTGTAGAGACCAGGTAACCACCCTGGAAGTACTACAGTCCTGCCAGAATGGAGAGTGAAACAAAAACCTGTAACATTTTTGCATGATGGTAAGGGATTTCCTGGTGTCATTTTTCTGTCTCTATAAACAACGCTAGATACAGGATATCTTGCTACTAGCCTACTTACACTTTGGTCACCTCACAGACACGCACATGCATATATGATATTAATAAACATACATCTACGTTTTTTCTCCTTTTTCTAAATAGTTCCTCTCATGTTCTTCTATTTTATCTATTGTCCGCGCCGGAATGGAAAGAGAATCTTTCCTCCCTGAAGCCATGCGTGACGTATTAGGCGACTAAAATGCCCGGGAGCAATGGGCCTATGTAACCCCTCTCTCCTATAACAATTACTGAAAAAAAAGAGAAAAAAACTTATAAAGACTGGGATGCTTGAAGTTGCGTGGAAGTATGCGGAAATACAGAGAAACAGATGAATGCTGATGTTATATGATGAAAGAAGTTGGGATGACCTGGCCCTAAGCAAAACAAAGCTGAAGTGGGGTAAGAGGAGTTTTCGGTGGGGAGAAAATAAATGGGAATTTAAACTGGTGAGCATCTGAGAGAGTTTAGAGCTAAGGAAGGGGTAGCAATAATGTTGAAGGATCAGTTATGGAGGGAGAAAAGAGAATATGAATGTGTAAATTCAAGGATTATGTGGATTAAGTGAAAGTGTGGATGCCAAAAGTGAGTTATAATAAGCATGTATGCACCTGGAGAGAGAGGAATGTAGAGGAGAGAGAGAGATTTTGAGAGATATTAAGTGAATGTATAGGAACCTTTGAACTAAGTGAGAGAGTAATTGTGGTAGGGGACCTGAATGCTAAAGTAGGAGAAATTTTTTGAGAGGGTTGTGGTAGGTAAGTTTGGGGTGCCAGGTTGTAAATGATAATGGGAGCCCTTTGATTGAACTTTGTATAGAAAGGGGTTTAGTTTTAGGTAATACATATTTTAAGAAAAAGAGGATAAATAAGTATACAAGATATGATGTAGGGCGAAATGACAGTTGTTTGTTGGATTATGTATTGGTAGATAAAAAGGACTGTTGAGTAGACTTCAGGATGTACATGTTTATAGAGGGGCCACAGATATATCAGATCACTTTTTAGTTGTAGCTACACTGAGAGTAAAAGGTAGATGGGATACAAGGGGAACAGAAGCATCAGGTAAGAAAGAGGTGAAGGTTTATAAATTAAAAGAGGAGGCAGTTAGGGTAAGATATGAACAACTATTGGAGGATAGACGGGCTAATGAGAACATAGGCAATGGGGGTCGAAGAGGTATGGGGTAGGTTTAAAAATGTAGTGTTAGAGTGTTTCAGCAGAAGTTTGTGGTTACAGGAAAGTGGGTGCGGGAGAGAAGAGGAAGCGATTGGTGGAATGATGATGTAAAGAGAGATAGTAAGGGAGAAAAAGTTCGCATATGAGAAGTTTTTACAAAGTAGAAGCGATGCAAGGAGGGAAGAGTATATGGAGAAAAAGAGAGAGGTTAAGAGAGTGGTGAAGCAATGTAAAAAGAGAGCAAATGAGAGAGTGGGTGAGATTGTTATCAACAAATTTTGTTGACAATAAGAAATAGTTTTGGAGTGAGATTAACAAGTTAAGGAATCCTAGAGAACAAATAGATTTGTCAGTTAAAAAATAGGAGAGGAGAGTTATTAAATATAGAGTAAAAGGTATTGGGAAGATGGAGGGAATATTTTGAGTAATTGTTGAATGGTGATGAATACACGGAAGCTGGATTTCGAGTATAGGGCAAGGAGGAATAACATCTTGTAGGAGTGAGGAAGAGCCAGTTGTGAGTGTGGGGGAAGTTTGTGAGGCAGTAGGTAAAATGAAAGGGTATAAGGCAGCTGGGATTGATGGGATAAAGATAGAAATGTTAAAAGCACGTGGGGATATGGTTTTGGTGTGGTTGGTGCTATTATTTAATAAATGTATGGAAGAGGGTAGGGTACCTTGGGATTGGCAGAGAGCATGCATGGTTCCTTTGTATAAAGGCAAAGGGGACAAAAGAGAGTGCAAAAATTATAGGGGGATAAGTCTGTTGAGTATACCTGGTAAAGTGAATGGTAGAGTTATTATTGAAAGAATTGGGAGTAAGCGGAGAATAGGATAGCAGATGAACAAGGAGGGTTTAGGGAAAAGGTAGGGGGTGTGTGGATCAGGGTTTACAGTGAAAAAATATAAGTGAACAGTATTTAGATAAGGCTAAAGGGTTTTTGTGGATTTTGGATTTGGAAAAAAAGGGTTTATGACAGGGTGGTGGGGGGGCAATGGGGCAGTGTTGCAGGTGTATGGTGTAGGAGGTAGGTTCTGAAAGAAGAGAGAGTTTTTACGAGGACGTGAGGTTCAAGTTAGAGTACGTGGAAAGAGGGAGATTATTTCCCAGAAAAGTAGGCCTTAGGCAAGGATGATGATGTCCCCGTGGTTTTTTAATATATTTTGATGGGGTTGAAAGAGAAGTAATGGGGGGGTTTGGCAAGAGGCGTGGAGTTAAAAAGATAAAGAATCACATCAAAGTGCGAGTTGTCACGTTGCTTTTTGTGTTGCCTGTGCTTTGGGTGATTCTAAAGAGAAGTTGCGAGGTTGGTGGAAAATTTTGGTAGGGTATGTAAAAAAGAAAATAAAAGTGTTTACGGGGAAAGAGTAAGGTTTTGAGGATAACAAAAGATTAGGGTAAAAGTTTAAATATAGTTGGAGGGAGAGAGTTTTGGAGGAGGAATGTATTCATTATTTGGGGGGGAGTTGTCAGCGGATGGGTCTAGAAAGATGAGGGAATATAGAATTGATGGGGGGGGAAAAGGGGGGTGGTGCATTAGGAGTCTGTGGAGCAAAAAACTTTGCCCTTGGAAGCAAAGAGGGTAATGTATGAAAATAAAGTTTTAAAACCTCCTTTTGGGGGTGTGAAGAGGGTGATGAATGTTGCAGCGAAGAAAAGTGGAGGCATGGAGATGTTGTTGGGCAATGTGTGGTGTAAATATAATGCAGAAAATTGTAGTTTGGAAGTTAGGAGGAGGTGTGGATTCCCCAAAACTTTTGTCCAGGGGTGAGGAAGGTTGTTGAGGTGGTTCGGACATGTAGAGGAGCGGTTGAAACAGAATGATTAAGAGTGTATCAGCTGTAGTGGAAGGAAGGTGGGGTTGGGTCGGCTGGAAAAGGTTGGAGGGAGGGGGTAAAGGAGATTTTGTGTGCGAGAGGCTTGGCTTCCGCGGGATGTTGAGCGTGTTTGAGGGGGTGAATGGAGAAAAAGGGTTTTTTTAATATTGACGTGCAGTTGGAGGTGAGCAAAGTAAATTTATAAAGGATTCGGGGAAACCGGCGGCCGGATTTGAGTCCGGAGGGGGAAGTACAGTGCCTGCATTTGAAGGGGGGGTTGTTAATGTTGCATTTTAAAAACTGTAGTAAAAAAGCCCCTTTGGAAAGGGACAGTGATGGATGTGATGGGCAAATTTTTTTCTTTTTGGGGCCCCCCCTTTGGGTGGGAATGGGCCCAGTGTTTTAAAAAAAATTATGTATGTTTATATATATATTATATATATTTATATTATATTATTTTTAAATTATATTATTATATATATATATTTTTTATATATTAATATTTTTAAATGTATTATATATTATTAATATATATTATATATATATAATTTATATTTTATATATATATATATATAATAAATGTTAATATATTTTTATAATTTTATATATATATTATATATATATATATTTATAAAATATATAATTTTTATATATATATATATATAGGATGGGGTCCATTGGTGAAAATTTGGGGCCCCATAGCCTCGGGAAGTGCATAAAAAGGCTTAAAGGGAAAGAATATTGGATTTCTTTTGAAGCCTTTGAAATTTTCCCCACTTCCCCTACCCCCCATCTTTTAGTATATATTTTTATTTCCAATAGGAATTTTTTATTACATAATATGGTACAGAAGATTTAAGAGATACATTGTTAATTAAAAGTGGCACATCGGTTGTTGTTCGGTGTATCCCCATTTAAGGCAAAAAATCTCTCCGCTCCCAGAGCTGGGGGTTGTGCCCAAAATCAGCGGCATTCCCCCTTTGAACAGCCGCACGAGCGCTGGAACAGAAAACTAGATCCCCTGGGACCCCTAGTTACCTGATGATTTTTTTTCCCAGTCCTTAGGTTTTTTGATGAAAATCTTTCCCCATGAGCCAAGGGTTTCTGAGCTATGGGAAAAAACATGAAATGATGGGCAAGTTTCCCTTTTTTTCAGATTTGGGACCCCCTGAAGGGGCAGCTGCCCTCCTTCTCCCGGGTGTATGGGATAGGTATAGCCAAGGGAGATGCACATGTATAACCCACCCACCTGCTTACCCTCTGTCCAGGTTGAAGGGTTTATACCATTGGCGTTCTGGCCCATAGATCTGCATAGTTGGGGTGTCCCCTTTCTGTGGGGATCCAGCTTTTTGAGGCTCCCCTTTATAATGTTATTAACTCCCCGGTTGCAATCTTTCCTCGGATTTCGGCACCAAGACCCTGGTACCCGAATCGGTTCTGCTTCACTGCCCCAAATACACCCGGTTTGGCGAGAATGGGGGGGCAAATCGAAGGGCAAACCAATGGGAGGTCTGTAGGGCGAGGCATGTGCCAAGGTGGAGTTGGGGAAAGCAAAAAGAAAATCCCCCGCATGAGGGGTCTCACTGAGGGCCCCGGGGGGCTCTATCCCTTCCCCGGGAAAACTCTGAAACTTGTTTAGGCTATATTTTCCATATTGGCCATCCCCTGCGATTGTTTGTAGTTGTTGGGGGGGGCAGGTTGGTTTCTGGCCATTAGATTATCCGTCATTGCTCCGTAAAGAATTTTGGTCTTGGACTCCAATTTGTCCCCAAAATGTTCAGGGAGAAAACGCTGCTACAATTCTTGGATGCAATACACGAGGCAGAAAAGCAGGGGAACGCAATCTGTGTGATTTTCGGAACCCAAAGCCCCCTGTTGCTGGAAGTTGCTTGGTTCCACTGCCCGTTTTAGAGTAAGGGTTTAAATACTTTCGTAAAATTTTGCCTCGAATTGTCATTTCGTGCAGATAGGGTTTTATATGAGGTGCACATTTTGGAAAATGTCAACCTGGCAGATCAAGCACTTTGTGAGAAGGTACAAGGGATGTGGGTGTCCAGTTTTTTATCGTTGTTCATTCTCCCTTTCTCTTCCCTTCCTCCCGAGAATTGTGTCAGGATTGTTCCAGAGGTGCTCCTAGCAAGGGCACTATTTTTTGGGGGCAATGACTGTGCTTGGGAGTTTTGTCTACTGCATTTATCATTGTTATGACTGAGATGATTTTTCATTTGGATGGATTAGGGGGGACCCCTTTCCCGTCCCGTGTCTTTTTCCTGTTAAGGTCATGTAGGAGGGATCCTTTGTACCTGCTAGTGTGCCATCATCTAGGGAACCCGATGTTCAGCTCGTGGTCAGTTGATGTGATTTCCCTAATGATACAGAAGAGAAATGGTGCAAGGGATTCCTTGTTTGGGCACCCTCGTGATTTTGATTTCATGCCTTTCCAAAAAGAAGCATTGATTCCTTGCTTACCCAGCTGAAACAAAGGGGAGAGACCAGGGAAATGTTCTTGTATTTCTGCTAATCCCCGTCTCTTTTCAGGAGTTGAAAAGCATTTTTGAAATCTAATTTTACCACTGCTTGTCCCCGGCGGTTGTTGATTTAGCCCCTTTTTGCATGAACTGCGTTCACTTCCTTTAGAGACTCCAAAACCAAGTGGTTTGGTTGAAGCATCTGGCTGCCCGTGCACGAATACTTGGACGCAGCTTTGGATACGAGGCGGCCCCTAACGTGTTGCCTACTGCAAAATTGGCCCAATTTCCTCTTCTTTTTAAATGCCAAAATGTTGCACCAAAAAAAAAAAGGTTAATTTCTTTAGGAAAAAGACCACCAAAGAATTGTTTAGAACCTTGTGATCTTGAAAACGTGTCTCTGCAAATTTCCCCCCAAAAACTGGATTAACCATTTCCTTTTAAAAGCGTGGCCCTTTTCCCGTGTAACCCCCCCGCAGAGCCCGAGGGAAATTTGGTGGGGGAGGCGCAGGTTTGGTGGGGTTATCCGGGGGAGTACAAAACCAAAGGATTGCACACTAATATTGTTCCACGTTTACAATACAATAAATTTATTTGTTTCCCATGTACACCATGAAAAAAAAGTGGGTATGGGGACGCTGAACAAGTGTTCACTCACCTTAGTTACACCCCGCCTCTTCCCCACCCCGGAGTGGGGGTGGATGCACTGATGGTACTCACTCGTTAAAATTTAAATTTCACATTTTTTTTTCCTAACATATGCCCCTAAATAGTCAGCATCGACACAATATTTCCCAAGTTAAATGGAAGCTTTGGTGCATGGTGCTGGAAATTTTGATGTTTTTATAAAAGCTTTGGGCTGTATGTACGATATTTGGCGGTACTCAACACGTGTAGGCCTTATACTTCCCCACCTCCCCTGGCGTCTTCCTCACCACCACAACTCCCCAACATTCTCAAACTGAAACAACACTTCCACAATTTACCTTAAAACGGTGCAGTGAAATGTCTTCTCGCTTCACTGGAATTTTCACAGATTTATTCACAATAAGTCTGTTGAGTCTTAACCTGGTCAGCTCGTTGATCGGAGTTATAATTTTATTTTATTATATATATATATATTATATTATATTATATATATATTATATATATATATATATATATATATATATATATATAATATATATTATTTATATATATATATATATATATATAAATATATTTTATATATATATATATATATATATATATATATATTTATATTATATATATATTTTATTTATATATATATATATAATAACATATATATATATTATTATATATATATTATATATATTTTAATATTTATATATTTTATATATTATATATATATTATATATATATATATATATATATATATATATATTTATATTTATAAAATATATATATTATTTTATATAATATATATATATATATTATATATATATATATATATATATATACAAGGTTTTACAGGACTAGCAGACATCACGACATTATACTATATAGAAAGCAGCTTGTTGTGCATAGCATCTGGGGCAAATTAGGTCATTTTTTGCGAGGATACGACCCACACCAGTCAATATCACCAGGTCCCCATTTTATAGTGATGGGTGAATATTCACAACCAGTGTAAGGAACACGTTCAATGTTTCCACCCTTACCGTGAATCTAACCCGGATACTCGCCGTGTGATGTGAAAGCTTTTGCCACCAGGCCGCGGGCCTGAATATACAAAATACTGGAAAGGATATTCTTCCCCCATTTAAGATACAGCTCAGTAATGGAATGAGATTAGTGAGAACAAAATCCTATTTGGGTCAAAATTAAGGTATTCTTGCCTTCCCATTCCCACTTGCCCCTATTCCCCGAAACTAATTTTTAATTAATAAAAAAGGACATTCAGCGTCCCTACAGTTTTGTTTCTGTAAAGATTGTTTTGGTACAGGTTAATGCCAGAAAAGTGTTCGCTGGTTAGTGTCCCAGGGTCGTCATGATGAAGCGAAGAACATTATGAAGAGAGTCAAAGATGTTGAGGTCCCCAAACATCTGCAGGATGATCATATTGTCCAGGGAATCTGACTTTAATTTTTTGTTATCACTGATAAACATATATGAAGTGATAATTCACAACTAACCTGCACTAAAGACAATGATAATAATGATACAAGTTAGACCGAACCTAGTTATTCATTGCAGTCTTCTAAGTGTGAATATTCGTGTATTGTTTAGTTAGGATATTGTACGAGGAGTCTTCTAAGTGTGAAATATTCGGTATTGTTCTAGTTAGGATATTGTACGAGGAGTCTTCTAAGTGTGAAATATTCGTGTATTGTTCTAGTTAGGTATTTGTACGAGGAGTCTTCTAAGTGTGAAAAATTCGAGTATTGTTTAGTTAGGATATTGTACGAGGAGTTTTTCTAAGTGTGAAATATTTGTGTATTGTTCTAGTTAGGATATTGTACGAGTTATAGTATTTACTTAGACACATTATTAATCATCTTTTAATAGAGAATCCATTTAAATTAATGGCTCATTCGTTATTTTTCTTAACAGGTTTGTTCGGCTGATGCAACTCTGCTGGTATCCAACTGTTTTAAACTTTGGGCTTTTTGAATCAAAATATCAAGAAACAAAGATCAATAAGACTGTTGTTTACCTCTTGAGATCCCTGTTATGAGGATCCGATCATTAAACTTGTTTTTCTTATGGTAAGTATAAAGAGTAACAGATTAATCCATTGCAATGGATTTTTTCTCCTTAGTTGAAAGGGTTTCCCGGAAAATATTCTTATTTGATTACCTTCAATATACTTTTTAATTTTTATTAACATACCGGACGATTCCCACCAAGGCAGGGTCGCCACCAAGGCAGGGTGACCACCAAGCCAGGGTGACCCCCAAGGCAGGGTGGCCCCCAAAGGGAGGGTGACCCCCAAAACCAGGGTGGCCACCAAGGCAGGGTGGCCACCAAGCCCGGGTGGCCCCCAAGGCAGGGTGGCCACCCAAAGGGAGGGTGGCACCAATCAGGGTGGCCACCAAGCCAGGGTGGCCCCAAGGCAGGGTGGCCACCAAGGGAGGGTGACCCCCAAGCCAGGGTGACCACCAAGGCAGGGTGGCCACCAAAGGGTGGCCACCAAGGGGCAGGGGCCCCCCAAGGCAGGGGGGCCCCCCAAACAAACAGTGGCCCCCAAGCAGGGGGCCCCCAAAGCCAGGGGGGGGCCCCCAAGCCAGGGGGCCCCCCAAGCAGGGGGGCCCCCAAAGGCGGGTGGCCCCCAAGGGGGTGGCCAAAAAGGCAGGGGGGCAACCAGGAAAGTGGCCACCAAACAGGGGGCCCTAAGGCGGGGGCCCCACCAAACCAGGGGGGTCCCAAAAGCAGGGTGGCCCCCAAGGCAGGGTGCACCAAGGCAGGGTGCCCCCAAGCAGGGGGGACCCCAAGGGCTGGCCACCAAAGGAGGGTGGCCCCAACCGGGGGGGGGCCCACAAGCAGGGGGGGCCCACAAGGAGGGATGCCCAAAAGCAGTGGCCCCAAAAAGGGGGCCACAAGGCGGGGGTGGCCCCAACCAGGGGGAAAAACCAAGGAGGGTCCACCAACGCAGGGGGGCCCCAAGGCAGGGGGGGCCACCATGGAGGTGACCACAGGCAGGGGGGCCACCAAGCAGGTGGCCCCCAAGGCAGGATGCCCACTAAGGCGGGGTGCCCCCCCAAGGCAGGGGCCCCAAAAGGAAAGGGTGGCCCAAGGCAGGTGGCCAAAAACCCCCGGGGGGCCCACAAGCAGGTGGACCAAGGCAAGGGCCCCCAAGGAGAGTGGCCAAAAGGGGAAAGGGGTGGCCCCCCAAGGCGGTGCCCCCAAGGCAGGGTGGCCCCCAAAGCGGGGTGGCCCCCAAAGGGGGAAAGGGGGGGGCCACCAAGCAGGGGCGCCCAAAGGCAGGGTGGCCAAAAGGCAAAAGTGGGCCCAAAAAGGAGAGTGCCCCCAAGGGCGAGGGCCCCCAAGGCAGGGGGAAAGGCAGGGGCCCAAGGCAGGGTGGCACCCGAGGGGTGGCCAAAGGCGGTGGCAAAAGGGCAGGTGGCCCCCAAAAAGGCAGAGTGGCCCCAAGGCAGGGGGCCCACAAGGGCGGGGGGGCCCCAAAAGGGCAGGTGGCCCCCCAAGGCAGGGTGGCCCCCAAAGGGCGGGTGGCCCCAAAGGGAAAGGGGGGCCACCCCCCCCCCAAACCCCCAAACCCCCCCCCCCCCAACCCCCCAAAAACCAGCCCCCCCACCAAGGGGGGGCCCAACAACCCCACCAAACACCCCCCCAACAAACCCCAAACATCCCCCCAAGGCGGGTGGCCCCAAGAAGGGGGGCCACCAAAGGAGGGGGCCCACTGCGGGTACACCGGCGGGTGGCCCCCAAGGCAGGTGGCCACCAAGGCAGGATGCCACAAGGGAGGGTGACCCAAGGCAGGGTGCCCACCGGGGCGGGGGGTGGCCAAAAAGGCGGGAGGGACCACTAAGGCAGGGTGCCACCAAGGGGGGTGGCCCCCAAGGGAAGGGTGCCCCCAAAGGCCCCCCAAGGCGGTTGGGCCCACAAGGAGGGGTACCACCAAGGCAGGGTGACCCCCCAAGCAGGGGGGCCACCCCAAGACGGGTGCCACCAAGGCAAGTGACCCCCAAAGGGCAAAGGTTGGCCCCCAAGGGGAGGGACCCCAAGACGGTTGGGCCCCCCCCAAGGCAGGGTGGCCCCCAAGGAAGGGTGGCCCCAGGCAGGGTGAAAACCACTGCAGGGTGCCCCCAAGGAGGGTGCCCCAAGGCAGGGGCCCCCAAAGGGGGGGATGACCCCCAAGAAGGTTTGCCCCAAAGGAGGGGGCCCCCAAAGGGCGGGGTGGCCACCAAGCGGGTAACCCCCAAGCAGGGTGACCCCCAAGGGCCCCAAAGGGTGACCCCCAAGGCAAGGGGCCAAAAAGGAGGGGCCCCAAGGCGGGGACCACCAAGGCGGGTGCCCCCAAAGGCAGGTGGCCCCCAAAGGGCGGGGGGGACCCCCAAGGCAGGGTGACCACCAGGCGGGGTGCCACCAAGGCCGGATGCCACCAAGGCAGGTGGCCCCAAGGCAGGGGGCCCACCAAGGGGGTGCCACCAAGGCGGGTGAAACCAAAAGGCAGGTGCCACCAAGGCAGGTGGCCACCAAGGCAGAGTGCCCCAAGGCGGGGACCCCAAGGCGGGGCCCCAAAAGGCAGGTGGCCACCAAGGCAGGAACCCCCAAAGGGGGGACCCCCAAAGGGCAGGGGGGCCACCAAGGAAAGGTGGCCCAAAAAGAGAAATTTACCACCATCCACCTGCTTGCCAGAGGATGCCACCACAGATAAAACGTACAAAAACCCCTCCAAAGGGTACTTTTAAACAATGCCCAAAAAATACAGGGGGGGTGAAGAGGTGAAAAAAACAGATGCAAGGAACCAAAAATTTAAAAAAATTTTTGACTAAAGCTTTTTTTTTCCCAAGTTTTGGTAGGCAGGTTTTTTTTGGGAAAGAAGGGTGAACAAAAGCATTGGGGGCAAGGGGCCCGGTCTTAACCTCTTTTGGGTGGCAGAGGAGGCAAAACCACGTAAAAACCTTGGTCATTACCCCCTTTAGGTGTCTGCCACCCCTTCATAAAACCATGGGGGTTTATTGGAACCCCCCCTTTAGAGTAAGTAAAATTTATAAAAAAATCGTTTCATTTGTTCCCGTTTTTTTTAACAAACTGGCGTGAAATGACAAAGTGATTAAAAATTTGGAACTTTAAGGGGACCCCCCTGTGCCCCACCCGGCAAAGGGACCCCCAAAACCCCTTTGGACCCCAAATGCAGATGATTTTTCCCCTCTTCCCACCCCCCAAATGACCACCAAAATCTTGACCCAAGGGAAAAGGGTTTAAAATTTAAACCCCATCGGGGCCCCTTTTTGAATTAAAATCGTGACCACCATGCAAAGTGACTCCCAAAATCGGGAAACCCACCAGGGAAAAGTGACCTCAAAAACTCTGTGACCCCAGAAAGGGTGACCCCCCCAAAACTCTGTGACCCCCCGGGCAAAGTGACCTCCCAAAACTCTTGCCCCAACCAGGGCAAGTGACCCCCCAAAACTCTGTGCCCCACCATGGCAAAGTGACCTAAATCTTGAACCCACATGCAATGACCCCCCAAAAAACTCTGTGACCCATTGGCAAAGTGCCCCCAAAACTCTGTGACCCACCATGCAAGTGCCCTTTTCCAAAAACTCTGTGACCCCATGGCAAAGGACCCCCAAAACTCTGTGACCCCATGGCAAAGTGATCCCAAAAACTTGTGACCACCATGGCAAGTGCCCTTTCCAAAACTTGTGCCCCGGCAAAGTGACCCCCAAAAAACTCTGTGACCCCCCAGGGGCAAAGTGCCCTTTCCAAAACTCTGTGACCACAGGGAAAAGTGCCCTCCCAAAATCTGTGACCCCCAGGGCAAAGTGCCCTTCCCCAAAATCTGTGACCCTGGAAAAGTGACCTCCAAAAACTCTGTGACCACCTGAAAAAGGGTGACCCAAATCTGTGACCACCATGGCAAATGACCCCCCAAAACTCTGGCCCCACCTGCAAGTGACCCCCCAAAACTCTGTGACCCCCAGGGGAAAAGTGACCCAAAACCTGTGACCCCATGGCAAATTGCCCTCCCAAAAATCTGTGCCCCACCATGGCAAAGTGACCTCCCAAAATCTGTACCCCATGAAAGGGGCCCTTCCAAAAAACTCTGTGCCCCCACCAGGGGCAGGGGTTGACCCCCAAAAACTCTGGCCCCACCATGGAAAAGTGCCCCCCGAAAACTCTGTGACCACCGGGCAGAGTGACCTCCCCAAAACTTGGACCCACCATGGCAAATGACCTCCCAACCTGTGACCCACTTTGCAATGACCCCCCCAAAAAACTCGTGACCCACCGGAAAAGTGACCTCCCAAAACTCTGTGCCCCACCATGAAAAAGGGACCCCCCAAACTTGTGACCACCATGCAGGTGCCCTTCCAAAACTCTGTGACCCCTGGAAAAGTGACCCCCCAAAACCTGTACCACCAGGGCAAAATTGCCCCTCCCCAAAATCTGTGACCCCCATGGCAAAGTGACCTCCCAAAATTCTGTGCCCCACATGCAGAGGCCCTTCCAAAAATTGGACCCCCAGGCAAAGTACCCCCCCAAAACTCTGTGACCCCCCATGGCAAGTGACCCCCCAAAACCTGTGCCCCACCATGAAAAGTGACCTCCCAAACTCTGTGACCCCCCAGGGCAAGGCCCTCCCAAAAATTTGACCCCTGGCAAATGCCTCCCCAAAAATCGGGCCCCACCATGAACGTTGACCCCCCCAAAAATCTGTGAAAAACCAGGGCAAGGCCCCCCCCAAACTTGTGCCCCACAGGGAAAAGGACCTCCCCAAAAAATCTGGACCCCCCATGGCAGAGTGCCCTTCCAAAACTTTTGGCCCCCACCATGCAAAGGACCCCCCCAAAATCTGTGCCCCCAACGGCAGAGTGCTTCCAAAACTCTTGACCCACAAGGCAAGTGACCCCCCCCAAAACTCTGTGACCCACCATGACAGATGACCCCCCCAAAACTCTTGACCCAACCGGGGCAAGTGCCCTTTAAAACTTTTGGGCCCCCATGCAAATGACCCCCCCAAAATCTGTGACCCCAGGGCAGGTGACTTCCAAAACTTTTGGGCCCACAAGGGCAAAGTGCTCCCCCAAACTCTGTGCCCCCCCATGCAGAGGGGCCCTCCAAAAACTCTTGACCACATGGAAGTCCCTTCCAAAAAACTCTGTGACCCACCATAAAGGGCCCACCAAACTCTGGACCCCCCATGGAGATGCCCTTAAAAATCTGGACCAACTTGACGAACCCCCCCAAAAACTCTGTCCCCCCATGAAGGTGACCCCCCCCAAAACTCTTGACCCCCCAGGGCAAGTGACCCAAAAATCTTGACCCCAATGACAGTGACCTCCAAAACTCTTGACCCCCCATGGAGAGTGACCTCCCAAAAAAATTTCTGTGCCCCACCATGGCAGATGACCTCCCAAAAAACTCTGGACCAAAATGGTGACCCCCCAAAACTCTGGGGACCCACATGCAGAACCCCCCAAAACTCTGTGACCCCCCATGGAGAGTGACCTCAAAACTCTGTGACCCCCCAATGCAGGGACCCCCCCAAAAATCTGTGACCCACGGGCGGGTGCCTCTCAAACTCTTGACCCACCATGAAGTGCCCCCCCCCCCCAAATCTGTGCCCCACATGGCAGATGCCCCTCCTCAAAACCTGTGACCCCCATGCAGTGACCCCCCCAAAAACTTTTTGACCACTAGGGGCAGGGGACCCCTAAAAAAACTCTGTGACCCACCATGAAGTGACCCCCCAAAAACTCTGGACCCACCGGGGGCGGGACCCCCCCCCAAAAATTTTGTACCCCCAGGGCGAGGCCCTCCTAAAAAACTCTGTGACCCAATGGCCGGGTGCCCTCCCAAAAACTCTGTGACCCCCCATGCAGTGACCCCCCAAAAAAAACCCTGACCCACCAGGGCGGGTGACCCCCCCAAAACTCTGTGACCCACTAGGGAGATGACCTCCTCAAAACTTGTGCCCCCCTGACAGGCCCTCTCCAAAACTCTGTGCCCCACCATGCAGAGTGCCCTCCCAAACTCTTAACCCCCCATGCAGAGTGACCCCCTCAAACTTGTGACCCATTGGCAGAGGGGCCCTCCCAAAAAACTCTGTGACCCACAATGCAGTCCCTCCCCAAAATCTGTGACCCCCATTTGGGGCCCAAGTGCCCTCCTCAAAATCTGTGACCCCCCAAGGGGCGGGTGCTTCCAAAACTCTGACCCAACAGGGCAGGGCCCCCCCCCAAAATCTGTACCCACCAGGGGCAGAGTGACTTCCAAAAAACTCTTGACCCACATGGAAAAGGGCCCCCCCCCCCCCCCAAAACTCTGTGACCCCCAAGGGCAGTGACCTCCCAAAACTTGGACCCCCCTTGGCAGAGTGCCCTCCCAAAACTCTGTGCCCCACCTGCAGTGCCCTAAAAAAAATCCCCCCCCCGGGCGAGTGACCTCCCCAAAACTCTGTGCCCACATGCAGAGTGACTTCAAAACTCGGGACCCCAATGCAGTGACCCCCCCCAAAACTCTTTTACCCAGGGCAGAGTGATCCTAAAAAACTCTGTGACCCCCAGCGGGTGACCTCCCAAAACTCTGTGACCCCCCATGACAGTGACCCCCCCAAAAAACTCTTGCCCCCACCTGCGAGTGACCTCCCAAAACTCTTGACCCCCAGGGCAGAGTGCCTCCCAAAACCTCTGTGACCCCCCCATGCGTGACCCCCCCAAAACTATGACCCCCCATGGAGGGGACCCCCAAAAACTCTGTGACCCACCAGGCGGGAGTGACCTCCTCAAAACTTTGTGACTACCAATGAAAAGTGACCCCCCAAAAAACTCTGTGACCCACAGGGCGAGTGACCCCCCAAAAATCTGTGACCCCCTGACAGTGCCCTCCCAAAAACTCCATGACCCAACTGGAGAGTGACCCCCAAAAAACTCTGTACACCATGGCAGAGTGCCCTCTAAAAAACTATGACCCACGGGAAGTGCCCCCCAAAACTCTGTGACCCCCCATGGCAGAGTGCCCTCCTAAACTTGGGGGACCCCCATGACGTGACCTCCCAAAATCCAGACCCCCCAGGCAGATGACCCCCAAAAAAAATCTGTGACCCCCCATGAGAGTGACCCCCCAAAACTCCATAACCCCCAGGGCAGAGTGACCCCCCCAAAAAATTTGTGCCCCAAACCATGGCAGGTGACCCCCCAAAACTCCATACCCACCATAATATCCTCAAAACTTTACCCCTCCTTTTCAATACCCCCCCCCCCAAAACTCTTACCCCCATACATACCCCCCAAAACCCTTTCCCCACCATCATCCCCCCCCCCCCCCAAAAAAAACCCCCCCACCAACAAACCCCCAAAAAAACCAACCCCCCCTACAACCCCCCAAAACCCAACCCCCATCATTCCCCCTTTTTAAAACTCTTTTACCCCCGGGGGACCCCCTCAAAAACTCTGTGACCCACCAGGGCCCCAGATGACCCCCTCAAAACTCTGAAAATTTCCATCCCCCATTTAAAAGCGCCTTGCCAGAGATAAAAGAAATTAAATTCGATGGATCCTATTAATGTAACAACCATATCATATTCTCAGAGTAATTACTTACTTCCAACCTTCAGAAATACTTTTGTACCTGTAATGTTAGTCCGACAATTTCTCCCGACACCTGAAAATATATTAGTCATTACTAGATTGAAACCCCCCTGCTATTTGGGAAAAGTGAACATTTGTTAAAATGTTTTTATACTTCTGGCATTAGTTTTTTTTTTATATTACTGCTGTTATTTTTTAACAACAAAATAATATAATAAAATAATAATAATAATAATAATGATTATTTTTTTTTATTATTATTATTATTTTATTATTTTTTATTTTTATTATTATTTTTATTATTATGTTCGTGGAGGGGGCACTAACTCCATAAAGGTTTAAACACACCAAAGAGAAAATAGGGGTTACATTCCAAGGAACAGAAATTTCAGTCCAGTTTTGTGGATCAAGAGTCACTGACCCACATCAGTGATTCTCCCCTGAAGGGGTGAACTTGGAGATTGGGCCCGGGGTTTTTCCTGGCCCGGGGTCTTTTCCCCAAAAAAGGTTTTATACATCTTTTGAAAACCCCGGCTGTGAGGTTGAACGTCTGGTTTGGCATTTAGTGGGGGGTCAATATTTTATGTTTCATGCACTGAATAATTCACACAAGGTTTTCACTCATGTGATTTTTTGCGACCTCCTTCTGTAGTCAAGGTTTTAGGATAGTGGTCTGTGGCACAGTCGTTTTAATTACGTTTTTGGGGGCGCTTTACACTTTTAAAGGCCAGTTCTTCAAGGGAATCTCCCCTGTAAACCCCTTTTTTACCATTCAGTGGTCGCCTTTCCCTCAATGACCAGCTCTTTAAGGTACATTCCCCCGTAAACCCATTAGGGGCCATTCTGGGTGCCTTGCCCTCAATAGCCAGTTCATAAAGGCACATTTCCCCTGTAAACCATTTATGACCTTCTGGGGTTGCCATGTCCTCAAGGGTACTCTCCAAGGTATGTTCTCTGTAAGCCCCTTTTGACATTCAATGGGCGAAGTACCCTTTAAAGGCCCCTTTTGTAGTCCCCCCTTTAACCCTAAAAACATTTTGACCATCCCGGTCGCCTTACCTCAATGGCCAGTTTTAAAAATAATTTCCCTGAAACCCTTTTATGCAAATTTTGGGTCGCCTTACCTCAAAGCCCGTTCTTTGGGGACATCTCCCCATAAAACACTTTATGGCCATTCTGGGGTTTTGCCCTTTAAACCTCAATGGCCCGTGCTTCAATGCAAGTTTCCAGGTCCAAAGGTAATCCCCCCGTAAACCTTTCATTACCATTCTGGGCTCGCCTTACCCCCATAGAACTAAAAGAAAGAAGGAAAAATGCAGAAAGGGCCTACTGGCCATGCGAGGAGGTCAAGTTTCCTTGGCTTTAAACCAATGCACCCAACCTAGTCAGGTAGGTCACTTGACTTAGGGAGGGGAAAACGGCACCCATTGAAGACAGCTATCGGTCTAACTCACACCCCCCCAATTATCAAATTTATCCAACCTATTTTTAAAGCTACACAACGTTTGGCCTCTATAACTGTACTCGGGAGTTTGTTCCCCTCATCCACAAAAACTATTCCAAAACAGTATTTCTATATCCTTCCTGGGAAACTGAATTTTTCCCAAATTAAAACCCTTGCTGCGAGTCCTGTCTAGGCTTGTATTTTTTAGCCCTATTTAATCCCCCCTTTTTTTACTTCTGTCTTCCTTTATACACCCCAATAAATCCCCCTAATTCTACGTCTTTTAGAGAGTGCAGTTTTGGGCCCTTGTCTTATATAGGGAAAGTTTTGATAAATGGGAAACTTTGTCTTTCCCCTTTGTACATTTTCCCGAGAAATTTTTATCCGTTTGTAATACGGTGACCAAAATGTGCAGCAATTAAAAAGAGGGCCAACCAAAGGGTGTATAGAGTTGAAGAAAAACCTGAGGACCCTATTATTTTGCTTTTTTGATAGAAGCCAAAGGATTTATTAGTTTTTTGCGAACACTTTGCACTGTTTTTTGGTTTCAGATTACTGCTAACCCAAAATCCCAAATCTTTTTCGCAATCCGTAAAAATTAAGATCTACTTATTTAGTTTATATGTGGCTGGTTTTTGTCCTGTCCAAAATTTAGAACTTTGCATTTGTTATATTAAACTGCATCTCCACTTCTCGATATGCATCGTCTATTCAAATCTTCGGAGTGTCGAATGTCCTCGTCAGAAAGAATTCGACGGCCTTTTTTTGGTATCGGCAAATTGCCCATTCGTCTTTTTGCCTCATCTTGTCGTTTATGTAGATTTTGAACAGAGGGGGGCCCCAAACTGACCCCCGTGGAACACCCCCTCGTGACGCTTCCCCATTGATTTCTCCCCATTTTTTGCAAACTCTTGCGCCTATTTTTTTAACCAGCCCCCTATCCCGGAAAAATTTTCCTCCATTCCCTGTGCTTTATTTTCCTCAATAGTTTTTGAGTGGGACCCTGTCAAAGCCTTACTGAAGTCCTATACACAAAATCATATTTATTACCTGATTACCTCCCCCAATCCTTAGTGAAAAAAAATTAATAAAATTTTGTAAGGGGGGAAAAGCCCTTTGTAAAAACCCTGCTGAGATTTGTTGATTAATTTATGTTTTCAAGGTGCTCGAACTGCCCCCGGCAAAATTTTTGATTTCCCTAAAAAATTTTCCCCTTGGAGGGTTTGGCTTATTGGGCTATAGTTCGAAGTAAAGGGCTGTCCCTGTTTTGAAAATAGGTTAATTTGCCATTTCCACTTATCTGGAACCCTGCCAGTTTGTGTGATATGTTTAAAAGATTAGCCAAAAGGTGGCTAAGCTCCTCTTTCATTCCTTTAGAAAACCCTTGCTAAGTTATCAGGGCCTGGGGATTTGTTAGGTTTAAATTTTTTTTATTTGCCTAAGGACCAGTACTTTTGACCCCAAACGTGCCAGTTTTTTATCGTCCTGTTCTACATAAATTTTTTTTTATGGAATATCGCTGGTATCCTCCCGTGTAAAAACTGAGAGGGGAAATATGTGATAAAAATTCTACACATTTCCTTATCCCCTGTCAGGAGCTGACCGGGAACTTTTTAGTGGGCCTTCTTGTCCCTGATCTTCTTCTGTTACCTGAAAGAAAACCTTTTGGGTTAGTCTTCGATTCTCTTGCAAATTTTAAATATAATCTCTTTTTGCTTTTTTAATTCCCTTTTTTATTTCTCTCTTTAACTGAAAATATCGATTTCTTAATTGCCCCTTCCTCTTTTGATTTTCTATATAGCCTCTTTTTGACCAATTGATATTTTAATCTTTGTTCATCCCTTTAGGATCATTTTTGTTTGATCTGATTTCCTATTTGGAACATAATTTGACTGAGCAGCTAGAAATTGCCCCGGAAAACCATATCGGCAAACCTCACACTACCTGACCCCTTTGTCAGGCATTCCGTTCGCCCAGTAAGTAATTTTTCGTCTTTGAAATCAGCCCCAAACGAAAGTCAGGGACGGAGACTTGATTGCCATTTTTTGGGGAATTCCTGTTATTAAAACTGAGTGATTTGTTTCACTTTCCCCCCAAACTCATCATTAACCTCAAGATTTTTAAATTTGGTTTCCCCCTGGCAAGAACCCAGTCAAAAGGGGGTTATTTCCCCGTTGGGTCTGTCACAAAAAATGTTTTAAAAAACAATCCTGGATCGTTCAAGAAAGTCACCCGACTCTAAAATTTTCCCGTCAAATTGCTCCAGTCAATCTGTCTATAGTTTAAACTCCCATTGCACAACATTTTGTATGTGATGCCTTAGATTTCGTCCCATAGAAGTTTATGCATCCCTTCAAGATTTGGGGCCCCGTAAATCACACCCCAAAATTGTTTTTCTCGGCCCTCGAGAAGTGTAACAAACAGATTCAGTGGCTGCGCTTCTAATTAAATACTTGCTAAAACAACATTTTTAAAATTTTCTCTGACAACACGCTTCCACCCCTTTCCTGTTGACCCTGTCGTGTGGAATATTTAAGCCTTGTATGTGACTTCAGGGGATTCTCTATCTTTCAGTTTGAGCCCGGTCTTGTTTTAGCAAAAATATCATGTTTCCCGACTTGCAATTAAATTTTGCTCATCTATCTTATTCTTACATTGGTATTGTATGTAAACTTAAGGAGCGTCCCTTGCTGCCCTCTGCTGTCCCCCTTTTTTTGCTGACTGATCTATTGTCTTTATTTATAACTTTATGCTGAATGCCTTTTATACATTTACGTTTCCAACCCAAGTTTGCAAACCTGTTGTTTTCCCCCAAAACCCATACCTCTGTCTTCCATCAGTTTAAAATCATAGGGGATTTCCCAATGGCCTTCTCAATGAGTCTGCAAGTGTACCACCCAGCCCCAGAGAGATGTCCCCATCCCCTTTCTACATACCTTTTTTGCCATAAAATTGTTCCAGTTGTCAATGAAAGGGATTGAATTCCCTTTCAGTATTGCTAGCCAGCAAATTTCACCAAATTTCCCCCAGAAACCCTTCTTTTTCCCACTCCCTTTAGGCAGATGCTACATATGATTGGGGTCCCTCCCTTAGAATTAATGAAATCTATAGTGACCTGTACTTATCTAGAAACTTTCTCCTACCTTCCCAATATCATTTCCCCCAGCAATGAGAAGATAATGGGCTTGTTCCATTACCCCGACAGATATTTCCAGCTGTTGACAATGTCCCCAAAACCGCTCCCGGGAAACACTTAATTTCTTCTTCTTATTCTATTACAAAAAAAACGGTCAATGTATTTACCCGGAGTCTCCAACCCAAGAATGCGTACCTCCATTAGAGGGGCCGTGTACCCTTTTCCTCACTGGCCACTGAAGTACTTCATCCTGAAGAACAGAAAAGGATTTCCTACCTTTAGATCTTCACTTTAACTTTCCCTTTCTTGGCACCTCCCATTACAGTGAACCACTCGCCAAAATTTTAGCAGGTGGGCTGCACCTCATGCTGGTGCCCTTCTCCTCCCCAATACAGCCCCTCACGGCGAGGTCAAAACGCCCTCACTGCTAGAAGGCCCCTTCCCCCCAATCCGCCCCCTTACACTCTCCCCAGATATTGGGTGGACCCTTTGCCCCCTAAAACTCCTCCTGGAGAAGAAAAACCCCCCCTTCAATTCCAACTCAAATTTTTAAAAACTGAGAAGCAGCCATGCTTTGAACCGTCAATAATCCCCAAAGAGTCAGGGTCTGTGACCTCAGTGACGATGACCCTGACGACTGTACTTTTTTGACCTTCTGGGCTCGCCTTACCCCCAATGGCCAGTTTCTTAAAATCGCTTCCCTGTAACTCGCTAATACCAAACTTAGGTCTAATTACCTCATGGCCGTTCTTCAGGTCATTTCCCTACAAACCCATTTTTTGACCATTCTGTGGTCTCCTTACCACAATGGCCAGTTTTTCAAGGGACATCTACCCTGCAAAAAAAATTTATGACCATTTGGGGGGCCCTTTCCCTTAAATTGCCCGTTTTCACGGACATTCCCCCGTAAAACCCATTATGACCTTATGGGGTCGACTTACCCCGAAAATGTTTTAGGACATTTCCCCTGTTACCCCTTTTATGACCCTTCTTGGATCAAAAATTCCTGAATGGCAATTTTTAAAGTGATAAAATTTGACCATGTGCGTAGATGAATTTGGGTTTAGAGCCCAATGTTGTAAATTAGACACATGTGCAACCTTGGGTATCTTTTTTGAGGAAACGTTTGCCACACAGTGGCTTCATCAGTCCATACAAAGGAGAATCTTTAAGAACAGGAGGAGAATGAGGTTTAAAATTTTTTAAAGTACATCTCTTTTTAAAAAACCCTTTATGATCTTCTGGGGTGCCTTAAGACAATGGCTTCTTAAAAGGGACGTTTCCCCTATAACCCACTAATGACCAATCTTAGGTCTAATTAGCTACTTGCCCTTCTTCAAGGTACTCATCCCTGCAAAAACCCCTTTTTTAACCCTTCGGCTCGCTTACCCTCAATGGCCCGTTCTTAAGGTACATCTCGCTTGTAAACCCTTTATGACCCTTTGGGGTCTAATTACCCCCAATGGCCAGTTCTTCAAGGTCATTTTTTCCTGTAAACCCATTTTGACCATTTGTGGTCGAATTTCTCAGTGTCCATTTTTTTCAAGGACATCTCCCCCTAAAACCCATTTATGACCATTGTGGGGTCGCTTACACCCAAATGGCCAGTTCTTCAAGGGGCATCTCACCTATAAACCCAATCATGATCATTCTGGTGCCGCTTTACACTCAAAAGGCCCGTTCTCAAAATACATTCCCTTAACCCCTTTTTGACCCTTCTGGGGTCGCTTTAACCTTAAGCCAAATTTTTTAAGGTATGTTTCCCCGATTGCCTTTTTGGGGCATTTTTTGGGTCTAATTACCTCAATGGTCAGTTCTTTAAGGTACGTTTCCCCCGTAACCCACTTATGACCCCTTTTGTATCTAATTCATCAATGGCCCGTTCTTCAAAGAACTCTCTCCTCTAAAGCAATTTTGCCATTCCCGGGGGCCCTTACATTCAATGTACTTCCCCGTAACTCACTTACGCCATTCGGGGGTCGAATTACCTCAATGGCCAATTTTTCAATGCATATCTCATCTGTAAACCCATTTTTGACCATTCTTTGGTCAGCTTTCTTTCAATGGTCAGTTCTTCAAGGTACATTGCCCCTGTAAAATACTTATGGCCATTCGGGTCGAATTACCCCAATTGCCAGTTCTTCAAGGACGTTTCCCTGTAAACCAATTATGAACTTTGGGGGTTAATTACCTCAATGGCAAGTACTTCAAGGTTCATCTCCCCTGTAAACGCATTTATGATTATTCTGGGGTCGCCTTTCCCTCAATGGCCAGTTTTTCAATGTATATATCCCCCATTAACCTTTTTTGACAATTTTTAGGGTCGCCTTACCCCCCAAAAGAAATTTTCAAGGGCTCTCCCCTGTAAACCTTTTTGACCCTTCTCGGGTGCCTTACCCCCCCTGGCCATTTCTTCAAAGGGACATTTTCCCTGTAACCCACTTTGGGCCATTTTGGGTCTAATTTCCTCAATGGCCCCGGTCTTCAAGGTACATCTCCCCATAAAAAACCCTTTTTGTAAATTCTTTCGCCTTTCCCCCAAAAGGCCGTTCTTCAAAGGTCTCTCCCCCGTAAACCATTTTTGACCATTCTGGGTTGAATTTGCTCAATGGTAGTTCTTCAAGGTACATCTCCCCCGTTTAAACCCCTTTATGACCATTCTCGGGTCGCCTTACCCTCAAGCAGTTCTTTAAAGGGAGTTTTCCCCGGTAACCCACTTACGACCATTCTGGGGTCTAATTACCTCAATGGTCAGTTCTTCAAGCTATGTTTCCCCTGTAACCCACTTATGACCATTCTTGGATATAATTACATCAATGGCCAGTTCTTCAAAAAACATCTCTCCCAAAATCAATTTATGACCATTCCGGGGTCGCCTTACGCTAAAAGGCCAGTTCTTCATCGTACATTCCCCTGTAACTCACTTACGACCATTCTGGGGTCGAATTACCTCAATGGCCAGTTTTTCAATGTATATCTCATCTGTAAACCCATTTTTGACCATTCTTGGGACGTCTTTCTTTCAATGGCCAATTCATCGGGGCGTTACCCCTGTAACCCCCTTGCCATTCTGGGGTCGAAATTTCCTCAATGGCCGTCTTCAAAGGTACGTTGTCCTTGTAACCCCTTATGAAAAATCTGGGTTAATTTCCCCAATGGCAAAGTACTTCAAGGTTCATCTCCCCTGTAAACGCAAATTTTTTTAAAACTTTGGGGTCGCCCTTTCCCTCAATGGCCAGTTCATCAAGGGGTTAATTTCCCCCCATAAACCCCCTTTATGATCATTCTGGGGTCGCCCTTTCCCCTCAATGGCCAGTTTTCAAGGGGGCGTTCCCTTGTAAACCCAAATTTTGATCATTTGGGGTGTCGTACCCCCAATGGCCATTTTTTCAAGGTACTCTCCCCTGTAATTTCCCTTTTACTTTTTGTGGTCGAATTTTCCTCAATGGCCCAAATTTCCCCATACTACTCACCTGTTAACACATTTATGACCAATCTGGGGTCGCCTTTCTCTCAATGGCCAGTTCTCCAAGGTACGTTTCCCCTGTAACCCCATTATGACCATTCTTGGGTATAATTTCCCCAATGGCCAGTTTTTCAAGGTACAACTCCCCTATAAACACATTTATGACCATTCTGGGGTCGCATTACACTCAATGGCCAGTTCTTCAAGGTAAATCTCCCCTGTAAACACAATACTGACCACTCTGGGGTCACCTTACTCTCAATGGCCAGTACTTCAAGGTACATCTCTTCTGTAAACCCATTTATAACCATTCTCGGGTTGAATTACCTCAATGGCCAGTTCTTCAAGGTACGTTTTCCCTCTAACCCACTATTGAATATTCTTGTAATTATCTCAATGGCCAGTTCCTCAAGGTACACCTCCCCTATAAACCCATTTACGACCATTCTGGGGTCGCCTTACCCCACAATGGCCAGTTCCTAAAGGAACGTCTCCCCTGTAAACCCATTTATGATCATTCATGGGTTGCCTTTCCCTCAATGGCCATTTCTTCAAGGTACATCTTCCATGTAAACCCATTTATGACCATTCTCGGGTCACTTTATCCTCAATGCCCAGTCTTTCAAGGTATGTTTCCCCTGTAACTCACTTTTGACCTTTCTGGGGTCTAATTACCTCAATGGCTAGTTCTTCAAGGTACATCTTCCCTGTAAACCCATTTATGACCACTCTGGGGTTGAATTACCTCAATGTTCAGTTCTTCAAGACAAGTTTCCCCTGTAACCCACTTATGACCATTCTTGGGTCTAATTACCTCAATGGCCAGTTCTTCAAGGTACATATTCACTGTAAACCCATTTATGACCATTGTCGGGTGGCCTTACACCTCAATGGTGAGCTCTTCAAGGTACGTCTCACCTATCAACTCATTTATGAACATTCTGGTGTCGCCTTACCCTCAATGGCCAGTTCTTCAAGGTACATCTTCCCTGTAAACCCATTTATGACCATTCTGGTGTCGCCTTACCCTCTAAACCAATTCCTCAAGGTATGTTACCTCTGTTAGCCACTTATGACCATTCTGGGGTCGAATTGCCTAAATTGCCAGTTCTTCCAGATATGCTTCTCTTGTAACCCATTTATGACCATTCTTGGGTCTAATTACGTCAATGGTCAGTTCTTCAAGGTACGTCTCCCCTTTAAACCCATTTATGATCATTCTGGGGTCGCCTTACCCTCAATGGCCAGTTCTTCAAGGTACGTCTCAACTATAAACCCATTTATGATCATTCTGGGGTCGCCTTACCCTCAATGGCCAGTTCTTCAAGGTGCATTCCGCTGTAACTCACTTATGACCATTCTGGGGTCGAATTACATCAATGGCCAGTTTTTCAATGCATATCTCATCTGTTAACCCATTTATGACCATTCTTGGGTTGCCTCTCCCTCAATGGCCAGTTCTTCAAGGTATGTTGCCCCTGTAACCCACTTATGACCATGCTGGGATCAAATTTCCTCAATGGCCAGTAATTCAAGGCCATCTCCCCTGTAAACGCATTTATGATCATTCTGGGGTCGCTTTACCCTCAATGGCGAATTCTTCAAGGTATATCTCCCCTATAACACCATTTATGACCATTCTGGGGTCGCCTTACCCCTCAATGGCCAGTTCTTCAAGGGACGTCTCCCCTGTAAATCACATATGACCATTCTGCGGTCGAATTACTTCAATGGCCAGTTTTTCAATGCATATCTCACCTGTTACCCCATTTATGACCATTCTGTGGTCGCCTTTCCCTCAATGGCCAGTTCTTCAAGGTACATCTTCCCTGTAAACCCATTTATGACCATTCTGGGGTCGCCTTACCCTCTAAGCCAGTTCTTCAAGGTATGTTTCCTCTGTAACCCACTTATGATCATTATGGGGTCGAATTACTTCAATGGCCAGTTCTTCAAGGTATGTTTCCTCTGTAACCCACTTATGACCATTATGGGGTCGAATTACTTCAATGACCAGTTCTTCAAGGTACATCTCCCCTGTAAGCACATTTTTTACTCTTCTGGGATTGCCTTATCCTCAATGTCCAGTTCTTCAATGTATGTCTCCTTATTGTTGCTCTCTCCCCAATCTGATCATGACAATTTGCTCAATCGAGAATTGACTGAAGACTCAATAATTTTTCTCATTATTTAATTGTCATTTTTTACTTATTTATTATTTTTCTTATTTATCTACTGATCGTCACATCATTACCCATTATTACTCTCCCACACTCAAAACAAACCTTCGTCCCTCGCCATACAGTTTCAACCACACATTCTCACTCAAATACTGACACACACACACACACACACACAGTGAGGAGGAGGGGCCAGGAGCTATTAATCGCCCCCTGCAGGAACAATTAGGTTAGTACACACACATACACACAGAGATGCAGAACAAAAAGAAATGGGAAGAGTAGAGGAAGATTTCAATTTATGTTCATGGGCTTCAGTGGCTCAAGGGAAGATATAAGAAGAAAGAAGAAAGGGAGAGGAAAATGAGGATCAAGATATCTTCAAACAAACAGGAGAGGAGGACATGACTAAACTGATAAATTTTCAGAGAATAAGGGGATACTCGAAAGGAAAAAAATCTGTCATTCAAATTGATTTGCAGATAGAATTGATGTGGAACAGGATCCTACAGCAGAAACCACAGCTAAAGAGGAAACTGAATACCAACTGGTGTACCTAGAACTTGTACGTCCGCACTCACAGTCTCCACCCCATAGTATGTAGTAGAATTCCATTGCAACCTGCCAGATCCCCTCTTCCCCCAATCCCCACAAATCGCCAACAGATGGAATAACAAATTAGTGTGAAGAGTGGAACAAAACAATCATGAATGCGTACCCAGACATCATAGCACTCACCAAAACCAAGCTCATGGGAATGTTAACAAACACAATCTTTCTTACTGGATATTAGACCCTGAGCAAAGATAGAGGGAACAATGGGATGGAGGAGTTCCACTGCTCATCAAAAACCAGTGGAGTTTTGTGGAGTTACCGTCCTAGGATTGTAATTGCAGTGATGCACAGCCCACCACAGAATAGCAGGAGGCCAAGACAAGAATATGTTGGGTGTAACAAATCAATGGATGATACACTAGCTGAGGAGGCCAGAATGGCCCATATTGACACAGCAAAGTTACTAGTTGTGGGTGATTTCAGTCACAAGGTGATTGACTGGGAAAATCTGGAGCCACATTGGAGACCAGAAATGTGGAGGGCAAGGATGATGAAGATGGTACTGGAAAAACTCATGCATTAGCCTGTTAGGGACATGGACGTTACCAGAAAGAGATGAGGATGAACAAGTAAGTCTGGACCTCATATTCACCCTGAGTAGTTCAGACATTAAGGACATCACATATGAAAGGCCACTTAGAGATAGTGATTATGTGGTCCTGAGCTTTGAATACAATATAGAGTGACATGTGAAGAGTGAAGCAGCATGAGCAGGATGGGTAAAGCCAAACTACAAAGGAGGGGACTATATAGGCATGAAAATTTCCTGCATTAGGTACAGTTGGAAAGACCTGGTGGGAAAATCAGAAAATTAAATCGTGGAATATCTGACCATAAAATGCAAGGAGGCCTATGAGAGTTTATAACCAAGGGCAACATAAACAATTGGTGCACCAGAATCTGGTTCACCGAAATGTGTTGGGAGGCCAAAACTAAGTGCATTAGAGAATGGAAAAAGGGTAGAATACAAAGGACCCAGGAAAATAAGGAGATTAGTTAGAATCAGAAAGGAATATGCACAGATAATGAGGGAAGCTCAGCGTCAATATGAGAGTGACAGCAGCATTACCCAAAACTGACTGAAAGCTGTTGCACAACCACATCAGGAGTGAAACAACAGTCATGGACCAAGCAATTAGGCCGAGGAAGGAGGGAAGATCACAAGAACACAACCAAGAAGTATGTGAAGAGCTCAATACGAGATTTACTGAAGTATTTTTTGGGCAGACAGAAAGGACTCAGGGAAACCAGATTGGTAAGATACACCAACAAGTGATAGACACAATACACATAACCAAGGAGGAAATGAAGAGGTTATTCAGCGAACTAGAATCCTGAGGGAGGGAGCAGAGGCACTGTATGTGCAGCTAAAAACAATCTTCAACACATCTATCTTAACAGGTCATCTATATAAGGGGTGGAAGATAGAAAATGTAATCCTAATTGCTTAAGAAAGGAGACAAACTGGCAGTATTAAACTACTGAACAGTGTCACTCACATTTATAATAGACCTTCATACCAGCTAGCCTAGGGGCTCTGTCAAGTTCAGTGGGACTATAGAAGGTTTATATTTTTTATATATATTTTATATATATATATTATATATTTATATATATATATATAATATATATATATATATATATATATATATATATTTATTATATTTTATAGGTTGGAAGACAGGAACCACCAGGGAGGTACTATCATCCTGCCAAGTGAGTGTGAAACAGAATAGTTTTGTGGCCATAAGTAGATCATTCCTGTTATATAAAACCACTTTGAATATAGAGGAGAACTGTTGTGCACTGTCTCCTGAATAATATGGGGGAGGAGACAATTCTTGGGCCTAGTAAGAGACATCTTGTTCACATTACTAGCCTGACTAACTCTATATTTTACATTCATTTATTTATTTAAAGCCATACCTTTATTACTTTATCTTCTAGAGTGTAGTACTGAGGGATGAAGAACTCCCCTTCCTGTTCAATTGAACAGTTTTACAGTGAACTCTCTTCATGCTCTTTCTACAGCTCTTAATATAACCGTTTACATAAACACTTGTATATAATATTTGTCATTTTACAGATTTAAGTAGGTACATAGAGTATACAATAATCTTAGTAGAAAATAGGTATGATTAGGTTCCATGTAAAATATCAGAGAACTGATGACACAAATTTCAGTTGCTACTCAAGCAACACAGAGTAGAACCGTGACAAGTGTGCAGTCAAAACACCGGCAGGAATTACACTTGGCTGGGGAAGAAGATAACCTTGAGCGGGTTTCCCAAAGTGTAGGATACACGTCCCTATCAGGCCCTCTCACAGGGTGGCAAAATCTACAATTCCTAGCAACACTGGCAGCCGTCATTGAGGAAAAGTTGGTAGCTAATCTGTGGGGGAACATAAAGGATGCTTGGAGATTTGAAGTCCATCTCCGTGGTCCAGGGGGTCAGGGAACACCGAGCTCCTTACCACCAGGTGAGTTAATTTACTGTTGTAGATAGGTGATACATATTGAGGAAAATTACAGTTATCTGAATGTAACTCATTATGTACATAACAGTAAATGATAACAAAGATAATTATTATTTATCAGTTACATAGACAAGTAGGAATTTGGGACACCTAGGTCGCAAAAATGTCCCCTCGATACCTACAACTGTCATGTCCACAAGTTGCCCTGGACCTATTAATTACAAATGAAATATACATCACCAGGAATTCTGGTAAATACATAAATTTGTGGACTGTATATTAAATTAATAAAGGATTATATGTATCAATATACATAACATAAGGAGAATATATCTTAATATCACCCACCAATTTGACTGGAGATTTAAGTTGTATCATACTCAGAAAACCTCACTGTCTATACATGAAAATAACACTGGCCAAGGGGGGAAA
>NC_069480.1:262299-322810 GCF_026875155.1 Cherax quadricarinatus
AGAAAATTGTTGAAATTGTTTTTAGCTGCACATCTTGTCTCTGTCCCCCCCTCAGGATCTATTCGCTAATAACCTCTTCATTTTCCCCCTTGGTTTTTGTGTATGTTCCATCACTTTTTGGGGACTTTCCCAAACTGGTTTTTCCCCGATCCTTTCTTCCCCGCCCCAAAAATATTCATAAATCTCGTATTGACTCTTCACATACTTCTGGGGGGTTCTTTGGGGATCCTCCCTCCTTCCCGGCCTAATTGCCTGTTTCCATACTGTTTTTTACTCCTGATTGGTTGTGCAACCTTTTTAGTCAATTTGGGGAATGCTGCGTCACTCTCATTTGCGCTGAGGTTCCCCCATTTTTGTGCAAATCCTTTCTGGTCTAACTAACTCCTTTTTTTCCTGGGGCCTTTTTTTTCTAACCCCTTTTTTCCCTTCTCTAATGCCACTTAGCTTTGGGCCTCCCAGCACTTTTCGGTGAACCCGATTCTGATGCCCCATTGTTTTTTTTTGCCCTTGGTTATAAACCCCATAGACCTTTTTGCATTTTTGGCAGATATTCCCCGATTTAATTTTCGATTTTTTTCCCCCCGGTCTTTCCCAAAAGTACCTAATGCAGGGAAAATTTTCTACCTATATAGTCCCCCCCTTTGGTTTTTGGGGTTTACCCATCCCTCATGCTGCTTCACCCCTTCCCATGTCACTCTAATGTATTCGAAAAACTCAGGACCACATATCACTATCTCCAAAGGGGGCCTTTCATATGTGATTCCTTAATGTCTGAACTCTCAGGGGGAATAGAGGCCAATTTCTTTTCATCCTCATCCCTCTGGGAACGTCCATGTTTCCCCAACAGCAAAAAGCAGAGTTTTTTCCAGTACCCTCTCCATCATCTTTTCCCCTTTCCACATTTCTGGGGCCCCAATGGCTCCAATTTTCCCAGTCAATCACCTTTTGACTGAAATCCCCCCACAACTATTAACTTTTTCCCTGTCAATATGGGCCATTTTGGCCCCCTCCCCTAGTGTTCATCCATTAATTTTTTAGAAAACCAAATATTTTTGTCTTTTCCTCCCGCAAATTTCTGTGGTGGGGGGTACATCACTGCAATTACAAACCTAGACGGTAACCCACAAAACCCACGTTTTTTGATGAGCAGGAACTCCTCCACCCTGTTCCCTCTATCTTTGCCGGGTTTCAATATCCATAAGAAAGATGTGTTTGTTTCCTTCCCATAGCTTGGTTTTTGGGATGCTATGATGTCTGGGTACGAAAATTCATGATTTTTTGTTCCCTCTCACCCAAATTTTTGTTTTTTCCATCTGTGGCATTTTGGGGGTTTTGGGGGGAAGGGGTCTGCGGGTTAAATGGGATTCTACTGCTACTTGGGGTGAGACTGTGATTGGACGAAAAAGTTCAGGTACACCATTGGGTATTCATTTTCCCATTTAGTTTGGGGTTTCTGCGTGGATCCTTTTCCACACATTCTATCTGCAAATAAAATTTTGAATGACAATTTTTTTTTTCAATTCCCCTTATTCTCTAAAAAATTTATCAGTTTAGTCATGCCTCCTCTCCTTTTTTTTTAAAGATATTTTACCCTCTTTTTCCTTTTCCCCTTTCGCTTTTTTTATACTTTCCTTGAGCCACTGAACCCAGAACATAAATTGAAATCTTCCTTTATCTTCCCATTTCTTTTTGTTTTTCATCTCTGTGGTATGTGTGTGTACTAACCAAATTTTGTTCCTGCAGGGGGCGATTAATGCTCCTCCCTTCCTCCTCATTTGGTGTGTAGTGTGTGGTCTGTATTGAGGGAAAGTTGGTTGAAACTGTATGGCAGGGACGAAGGGTTTTTTGAGTTGGGAGAGTAAAATGGGGAATATTGACGATCCTTTAATAATAAGAAAAAAAAAAAAAATAAAAAAAATGACAATTAAATAAGGAAAAATTTTTGAATCGCATCAATTCTCTTTTGTTAATTTTCTTAGTTGGGAGAGAGCAACAATAAGGGGAAAGTACCTTTAAAAGGACATTGAGGATAAGGCAATCCCAGAAAAAAAAATATTACAGGGGAATTTACCTTGAAGAACTGGCCCTGAGGGCAAGGCAACCCCGGGAAAGATCATAATGGGTTTACATGGAAAATTACCCCCTTTAAAAAATGGGCCCTTGTGGGGTAAGGCGACCCGAAAGGTCATAAAAGGGGTTTAAGGGGGGCTGTACCCTTGAACGGGAATTTAGATAAATTTTTACCCAAAAAGCAAAAGTGGGGCACAGGGGGAAAAAACTTTGACAACGGCCATTGAGGTAATTTTAACCCAAAAAAGGTATAAAGGTTTTTCAGGGAGATTTACCTTGAAGAACTGGGGGATTATGTAAGGCGAACCCCCGTATGTCATAAAAATTTTTGGGGGGCAAGTACCTTGAAGAACTGCCATTTAGGGAAACAACCCCAGATGTCATAAAGGTTAACTGGGGAAAATTCATTGAGGAACGGCCTTGGGTAATTAACAAAAATGGTCTTGGTTTCAGGGAGATGTACCTTAAGAACAGGCCATTGAGGTTAAAGTGACCCAAATGTCATAAATGGGTTTTCGGGGGAGACTACCTTTAAAGAACTGGCCATTGGGGGGAAAGGGGGGGCCCCGAAGGTCCAAATAGGTTTATAGGAAATGTACCGTAGAACTGGCCATTGGGTAATTGATCCCAAATGGCCCCATAAGGGGGAAAACGGGGGCAATGAACCATCAAAAAACTGGCCAGTGAGGGAAAAGGCGACCCCAGAAGGGTCAAAAAGGGGTTAACGGTGAGAAGCATTGAGGAACTGGCCTTGGGTAATTAGACCGAAAAAAGGTCGAAAGTGATTTACGGGGGATGTACCTTGAAGAACTGGCCATTGGGGGGAAGGGCGCCCCCCGAAGACATAAATCGTTTGCGGGGGAATTACCTTTGAAGAACGGGCCATTGAGGTAATTAACCCAAAAATGGCATAAGTGGGGTACAGGGGCAATTACCTTGAAGAACGGCCATTAAAAGGAAAGGCACCCCAGAATGGTCTAAAGGGTTTTTAACAGGGAATATGCATTAAAAAAACGGGAAAATTGAAGTAATTCGACCGCAAAGGGCCAAATGATTTAAAAGGGGAGATGTACCTTGAAGAACTGGGAATTGAGGGTAAGGCGACCCCAGAATGATCATAATTGGGTTTACAGGGGAGACGTCCCTTGAAGAACTTGCCATTGAGGGGTAAGGCGAAACCATAATGGTCATAAATGGTTTTATAGGGGAGATATACCTTGAGGAATTCGCCATTGAGGGTAAAGCGACCCCAGAATGATCATAAATGCGTTTACAGGGGAGATGGGCCTTGAAGTACTGGCCATTGAGGAAATTAGACCCCAGCATAGTCAAAATTGGGTTACAGGGGCAACATACGTTGAAGAACTGGCCATTGAGGGAAAGGCAACCCAAGAATAGTCATAGATGGGTTAACAGATGAGATATGCATTCAAAAACTGGCCATTGAGGAAATTCGATGCCAGAATGGCCATAAGTGAGTTACAGGGGAATGCACCTTGAAGAACTGGCCATTGAACGTAAGGCGACACCAGAATGGTCGTAAATTGCTTTACAGGAGAGATGTACTTTGAAGAACTGGCCATTGATGTAATTAGATCCAAGAATTGTCATAAGTGAGTTACAGGGGAAACATACCTTGAAAGACTGGGCATTGAGGATAAAGTGACCCCAGAATGGTCATAAATGGGTTTACAGGGAAGATGTACCTTGAAGAAATGGCCATTGAGGGTATGGCAACCCAAGAATGATCATAATTGGGTTTACAGGGGAGACATTCCTTGAGGAAATGGCCATTGTGGGGTAATGCGACCCCAGAATGGTCGTAAATGGGTTTATAGGGGAGGTGTACCTTGAGGAACTGGCCATTGAGATAATTACAAGAATATTCATTAGTGGGTTAGAGGGAAAACGTACCTTGAAGAACTGGCCATTGAGGTAATTCATCCCGAGAATGGTTATAAATGGGTTTACAGGGGACATGTACCTTGAAGTACTGGCCATTGAAGGTAAGGTGACCCCCAGAGTGGTCAGAAGTGTGTTTACAGGGGAGATTTACCTTGAAGAACTGACCATTGATATAATTAGACCACCGAATGGCCATAAGTGGGCAACAGTGGCAATGTACCCTGAAGAACTGGCCATTGAGGTAATTCGACTGCAGAATTGTCATAAGTGAGTTACAGGGAAGATGTACCTTGAAGAACTGGCCATTGAGGGTAAGGCGACCACAGAATGGTCATAAATGGGTTTATAGGGGAGATATACCTTGAAGAACTGGCCACTGAGGGTAAGGCGACCCCACAATGGTCATAAATTGGTTTATAGGGGAGATGTACCTTGAAGAACTGGCCATTGAGGTAATTAGACTCAAGAATGGTCATAATGGGGTTACAGGGGAAATGTACCTTGGAGAACTGACCATTGAGGGAAAGGCGACCCCAGATTGGTCATAAATGGGTTAACAGGTGAGTTATGCATTGAGGAATTGGCCATTGAGGTAATTCGACCACAGAATTGTCATAAGTGATTTACAGAGGAGATGTACCTTGAAGAAATGGCCATTGAGGATAAGGCGACCCAAGAGGGAAAAAACCCTAAAAGGGCTTTTAGGGGATATCTACCCTTTTAAAGAACGGCCATTGAAGGGGAAGGGCAAACCCCGAAAGATAAAAAATGCGTTTAAAATGGGAATGAACCTTGAATATTTTCCAATTTAAGGGGAATTAGATCCCCGAAAGTTCATAAAGTGGTTTTTAAAGGGGGACGTACCTTGAAGAACTGGCCATTGAGGGAATTCGAAACCCCAAATGGCCAAAAGTGGGTTAAAAGGACCAAAAGTAACATTGTGAACGGCCATTTTGAAAGAAAGAAAGACCCAAGAATGGCAAAAAGGGTTTTTCCCGTGAGTTTGCATTTAAAAACTGGCCATTGAGGAAAATTTGACCCCAGAATGGTCCCTAAATGATTACAGGGGAATTACGAAAGGGAAAAAATGGCCAAATTGGGGCGTAAGGCAAAACCGGGAAAGGTCATAAATTGCTTTTTTTTTTTTCAGAGAGATATTTTTTGAAGAACCCGGGGCCCTTGGGTGTAATTAATCCAAAATGGCATAAATGGGGTTTCTGAGGAAACTACCCCTTTAATAACGACCAAATTTAGGTAATTAGACCCCATAAGGCCCTAAGGGGTTTTCTGAGGGAAACGTACCTTTAAGAAAGGGTTTTAAAAGGGGGGGAGGCGGGCCCCCAGAAAAGGTCCCTAAAATGGGTTGACAGGGGGGGATGTACCTTGAAGAAACCCGGCCTTTTTAAGGGGAAGGCGAACCCCCCGAATGCTCATTTAAATGGGTTTAAAAAGGGGGGATGTACCTTTTAAGAAAATGACCCTTGGGCATAATTTAGACCCAAGAATTTTGGGCCCGATGGGTTTTCAGAGGAAATGTACCTTGAAGAAATTGGGCCCCTTGGGGGAAAATTTAATCCCAGAATGGTCCCTAAATGGTTTTTCAGGGAGATGTACCTTAGGAATTGGCAATTGAGGGGAAGACGACCCCAGAAAGGAAACAAAAAAAGGTTTTAAAAGGTAGAAAGTACCTTGAAAACCCGGCCATTTAGGTGGGAAGGCACCCACAATGGCATAAATGGGTTTATAGGGGGGGATTACCTTGAAGACCCGGCCCCTTTAGGTAATTAACCCAAGAAGGGGCCCTAAAAAGGGTTAAAAGGGAAATGGGACCTTTTGAAGAACTTTCCATTGAGGTAATTTTAACCCCAGAATGGTCATAAATTTTGGGGTTTTTTAGGGGGTTGGGACCTTGAAAAAACTACCATTTAGGTAAGTCGACCCCAGAAGGGGCATAAATGGGTTTAAAAAGGGGGATGGGAACCTTTAAAAACGGCCAATTTGGGGTAAGGCGAAACCCAAAAAAGGTTATAAATGGGTTTTAATGGGGTAATTTTCCTTGGAAAAAACGGCCCCCCCTGAGCAAATTTAGACCAAGATTTGGGCTTAAAGGGGGGATATGGGAAAAGTTTCCTTAAAGAACTTGGGCCCTGAGCTAATTTTTAAACCCAAGATTTGGGCCCTTATGGGGGTTTAGGGGAAACACCTTGGAAAAACTGGCCATTTACCCAATTTTGACCAAAATTTTGGGCATTTTGTGGGGTTTTATGGGGAAAGTACCTTGAAGAAATGGCCAGTGACTAATTTAGACCTAAGATTGGGCATTAGGGGTTATATGGGAAACGTACCTTGAAGAACTGGCCATTGGGGCTAAAATTTAAACCTAAAGGTTGGCATTAATTTGGGGTTTTAAAGGAAAAAGTACCTTGAAGAACTGGGCCCGTGAGCTAATTAGAAACCCAAGGGTTTTCATAGTGGGTTTTTTTTGGGAAAAAAGGGACCTTGAAGAACGCCAGGGGAGCTAATTAGACCTAAGAATTTTGGGTTTTTTGGGTTTTTAAAAAGGGGAAATACCTTGAAGAACTGGCCATTGTGGTTTAAAGGGGACCCCAGAATGATCAAAAAAATTTAAAAGGGAAAAACCCCGAAAAGATCATAAATAAAAGGGGACCCCAAAAATATAAAAAAAGGGGACCCCGAAAATCATTTAAAAAAGGTTCGGGCCCCAAATGAACATAAATAAGGCGACCCCCCGAATGAAACAAAATTTAAAGGGGACCCAAGAATGAAAAAAAAAATAAGGGGACCCCCCAAAGATTTATTAAAAAAGGGGAAACCCCAAAAGGGCATAAATTTAAAGGGGACCCCCAGAAGAAATAAAAAAAAAGGCGAAACCCCAGAAAAAACATAAAAAAAGGGGACCCCAGAATGGGTCATGAATAAGGCGACCCCAAAATCTAAAAAAGGGGGACCCCAAATGGGCATTTAAAAAAAGGGGACCCCCAGAATATCAAAAAAGGGGACCCCCAAAAGAAACATAAATAAGGGGCCCCCCGAAAAGATTTAAAATAAGGGGACCCCAGAATGAATCATAAATAAGCGACCCCCAGAAAAATCAAAAATAAGGCGAACCCCAGAAATTGATCATAAATAAGGGGACCCCAGAATGATCATAAATAAGGGGACCCCCAGAATAACATAAATAAAAGGCCAAACCCCAAATGATCAAAAAAAGCGACCCCAAAATCATAAATAAAGGGGACCCCCCGAATTAACCCTAAATAAAAGGGGGAAAACCCCCAAAAGATCCTAAAAAGGGGGAAACCCCCGAATGATCATAAATAATGCGACCCCCCAAAAAGATCATACAAAAAGGCGACCCCTAAAATTTTTTTCAAAATTTAAAGGGGACCACAGGAATGAGAACAAAAATAAGGCGACCCCCCGAATGAAACATTTAAAAAAGGCGACCCCAGAATGAACATAAAAAAAGGCGAAAACCCCCGAAAGATCATAAATAAGGGGACCCCAGATGATCCAAAAAAAGGGGACCTTCCCCAAAAATCATAAATAAGGGGACCCCCGGGAAAGAGTCATAAAAAAGGGGGAAACCCCCGAAAGATTTAAAATAAGGGGACCCCAGAATAATCATAAATAAAGGGGGAACCCCCGGGAAAGATCATAAAAAAGCACCCCGAATGATAATAAATAAGGCGAAACCCCAAATGAAACATAAATAAGGGGGACCCCAAAATGATCATAAATAAGGGAAAACCCCCGAAAGATCATAAAAAAGGCGACCCCAGAATGATCATAAATAAAAAGGGAACCCCAGAAGATCATAAATAAGGGGACCCCAGAATGATTATAAAAAAAGGCGAAACCCCCCCAATGTCATAAATAAAAGGGGACCCCAGAATGAACAAAATAAAGGGGACCCCCGAATGATCAAAAAAAAAGGCGACCCCAAATGATCAAAAAAAAAAGGCGAACCCCCGAATGTCATAAATAAGGGGACCCCAGAAAAGACCCTAAATAAGGCGACCCCCCAAATGAACCTAAAATAAGGCGACCCCAGAAATCCAAATTTGGCGACCCCAAAATGATCATAAAAAAGGTGACCCCAGAAAAGATCCTAAATAAAAGGGGGACCCCAAAAGATCCTAAATAAGGGGGACCCCAGAATGAAACCTAAATAAGGGGACCCCAGAATGATCCAAAAAAAGGGGACCCCAGAAGGATCATAAATAAAGGCCACCCTAAATTTATCATAAATAAGGGCAAACCCCGAAATTTAATCAAAAATAAGGCGACCCCATAAAGACCTAAATAAGGCGACCCCAGAAACCTAAAAAGGGGACCCCAGAAAAAAACATAAATAAGGCCGGGCCCCAGAATTATCATAAATAAGGGGACCCCAGAATGATCATAAATAAACACCCCCAGAATGGGCAAAAATAAAAAGGGGACCCCCAAAAATGATCATAAATAAGGGGACCCCGAATGATCATAAAAAAAGGGGACCCCCCCCCGAATGATCAAAAAAATAAGGGGACCCCCCAAAAGATCATAAAAAAGGCAAACCCCCAAAAGATCAAAAATAAGGGGAACCCCAGAAAGATCATAAATAAGGCACCCCAGAAAGATCCCTAAATAAAGGCGACCCCCCAGAATGATCTAAAAAAGGCGCCCCAGAATGACATAAATTAAGGGGAAACCCCCGAAAGAATTTAAAATAAGGCGAACCCCCAGAAAAGAACATAAATAAAGGGGACCCCAGAATGATCAAAAAAGGCGAACCCCCAGAATGACCATAAAAAAGGCAAACCCCGAATTAATCAAAATAAGTCGGGCCCCGTGACATAAATGGGCGAACCCCCCAAATGATATAAATAAGGCGAAACCCGAATTACATAAAATAAGGCACCCCCCCGGAAGATCCCTAAATAAGGCACCCCCAAGAATTACAAAAAATAAGGGGACCCCATAATGGGTCATAAAAAAAGGGCAAACCACCCGAATTTATCATAAATAAGGGACCCCCAAATGATCATAAATAAGGCGAAAACCCCAAATGGGTCATAAAAAAAGGCGACCCCAGAATGACATAAATAAGGCGACCCCCCAAAGATCATAAATTTGGCCAACCCCCGAATGATCAAAATTTAAAAGGGGACCCAAAAATGATATAAAAAAAGGCGAAACCAGAATGACCCTAAATAAGGGGAAACCCCAAAAATGATCATAAAAAAAGGCGAACCCCCGAAAGACATAAAAAAAGCGACCCAAATGATCAAAAATAAGGCGAAACCCCAGAATGAACATAATAAGCAACACCCCCCAAAAGAACAAAAATAAGGCAACCCCAGAATTTATCATAAATAAGGCGACCCCAGAAAGGATCATAAAAAAGGCGACCCCAAATTTATCATAAATAAGGGAACCCCCGAATGATCATAAATAAGGGGGACCCCCCGAATGATCCTAAATAAGGGGACCCCAAATGATCCAAATAAGGCGACCCCCAAAATGATCCTAAATAAGGGGGACCCCAGAATGAAAAATTTAAAAAAGGGGAAACCCCCGAATGATCATAAATAAGGCGAAAAACCCCAAAAAGGGTCCTAAATAAAGGGGAAAACCCCCCGAAAAAAAACCAAAAAAGGCAAACCCCAGAATGATCCCAAAAGGCGACCCCAGAATTATTTCCCAAATAAGGCGACCCCAGAATGTTTCCCAAATATGGCGACCCCAAATGATCCTAAAAAAGGCGCCCCCAAATGATCCTAAATAAGGACCCCAAATGATCCTAAATAAGGTGACCCCAAAAATGATCAAAATAAGGCGACCCCCCAAATGTCATAAAAAGTGACCCCAAATTTATCCCAAATAAGGGGACCCCAGAATGGGTCCTAAATAAAGGGGCCCCCAGAATGATCCTAAAATAAGGGGGACCCCAGAAAAGGTTTATAAATAAGGGGAAACCCCAGAATTTATCAAAAATAAGGCGAAACCCAGAATGATCATAAATAGGCGACCCCAGAAAGATCATAAAATTAAAGGGGACCCCCAAAGATCATAAATAAGGGGCCCCCAGAAAAATCATAAAAAAGGCGAAACCCCCGAAAGGCATAAAAAAAGGGGAAACCCCCAAAAGAATCAAAAATAAAAGGGGACCCCCGAAGACATAAGTAAAAGGGGAAAAACCAAAAGGTCATAAAAAAAGGCACCCCCAGAAAAGATAAAAAAAAAGGGTACCCCAGAATGACATAAAAAAGTCGTCCCCAGAATGATCTTTAAAAAAGGGGGGAAACCCCCCGAATGGTTTATAAATAAGGGGAACCCCCGAATGATCATGAAAAAGGCACCCCAGAAAAGAAAAAATAAGGGGACCCCCCAAAAAGGGTCATAAATAAGGGGAACCCCCCAAAAAGGGTCAAAAAAAAGGCGGGCCCCCAGAATAAACATAAAAAAGGGGCGACCCCCGAAAGATCATAAAAAGGCGACCCCAGAATGATCATAAAATAAAGGCGACCCCAAATGATCATAATAAGGGGGAACCCCCCGAATGATCATTTAAAAAAGGCGACCCCAGAAAAGAAACAAAAAAAAGGCGACCCCAGAATTTTCATAAAAAAGGGGACCCCCCCGAATGAACATAAATAAGGGCGAACCCCAAAAGATCATAAATAAGGCCACCCCCAGAAAAGATCATAAAAAAGGCGACCCAGAATGATCATAAATAAGGGGGACCCCAAAGGAACTAAAAAAGGTGAAACCCCAGAAAGTCATAAATAAGGGGAACCCCCGAAGATCATAAATTAAGGGGGAAACCCCCGAATAAATAAATAAGGCACCCCCGAATGATCATTTAAAAAAAGGGGACCCCAGAAGAAACATAAATAAGGCGAAACCCCAAATGACATAAATAAGGCGACCCCAAATGAAAAAAAAAAGGGGGACCCCAGAAAAGATTTATAAATAAGGCGACCCCCCGATTGGATCAAAATAAGGGGAAAAAAAGAATTCATAAATAAGGGGACCCCAGAATGGGTTTATAAATAAGGCGACCCCAGAAGACAAAAAATAAGGCACCCCCAGAATAAACATAAATAAGGGGAAAACCCCCGAATGGGTCATAAATAAGGCGACCCCCCAAATGATCATAAATAAGGCGACCCCCCGAACATCAAAAAAAAAAGGGGACCCCAGAAAGAACAAAATAAGGGGACCCCAAAATAATCATAAATAAGGCGACCCCCAGAAAAGATATAAATAAGGCGGGCCCCAGAAAGGGTAATAAATAAGGCGAAACCCCAAATGATCATAAATAAGGCGAACCCCCAAAGGGTCCTAAATAAGGGAACCCCAGAATGATCATAAATTAAAAAGGGGAACCCCCCAGAATGATCCCAAAAAAAGGCGAAAACCCCCGAATGAACATAAAAAAAGGGGACCCCAGAAATGATCATAAATAAGGGGAACCCCCAAAAGGGTTTATAAATAAAAGGGGCCCCCCGAATGATCAAAATAAGGCGACCCCAGAATTTTATCATAAAAAGGCGACCCCAAAAATGGTCCATAAATAAGGCGACCCCAGAAAGGAAACATAAAAAAGGCGACCCCCGGAATGATCATAAAAAAGGGGACCCCAAATGGTCCCTAAAAAAGACGAAACCCCCGAAGATCACAATAAGGCGACCCCAGAATGATCATTTAAAAAAAGGCGGGGGGGGGGGGGGGGGCCCCAAATGATCAAAATTTAAGGGGGCCCCCAAAATGGGCCCTAAATAAGGGGACCCCAAATGGTCAAAAAAAAGGCGACCCCAAATGGGCCAAAAAAAATAGAGGCGCCCCCAGAAATGAAACATAAAAAAGGCGCCCCAGAAAAAGGGCATAAATTTTTGGGGACCCCAGAATGGGTCATAAATAAAAGGGGACCCCCGAAAAGATCATAAAAAAGGGGGAAAAACCCCAAAAAGATCATAAAAAAGGCACCCAGAATGACATTTAAAAAAGGGCGACCCCCAAATGATCAAAAAATAAAGGGCGACCCCCGAAGGGTCGAAATAAGGCGACCCCCAAAAGAAACATAAATAAAAGGGGGGACCCATAAAAGATCAAAATAAAAGGGGAAACCCCCCCCAAAAGAACAAAAATAAGGGGACCCCCAAATTTAACCTAAAAAAAAGGGAACCCCCAAAAGATCCTAAAATTTGGGGGACCCCAGAATGTCATAAATAAGGCGAACCCCAAATGATCCAAAAAAAGGCGAAACCCCCGAAGACCATAAAAAAAGGCGAACCCCCAGGGAAAGACAAAAATTTAAAGGCGAACCCCCCGAAAGAAACCAAAAAAGGCGACCCCAGAATGACATAAATAAGGGGGAACCCCCCAAAAGATCATAAAAAAGGCGAACCCCCAGAATTTATCATAAATAAGGCGAAACCCCCGAATGAACATAAATAAGCAAACCCAAAAAGATCATAAATAAGGGCACCCCAGAATATCAAAATAAAGGGGACCCCCCCAAAAGAACATAAATACGGCGACCCCAAATGACATAAATAAGGCGACCCCAGAAAGATCATAAATAAGGCGACCCCCAGAAATGATCATAAATAAGGCGACCCCAGAATAAACAAAATAAGGGGCGACCCCAAATGACAAAATAAAGGGGATTTCCCCGAATGATCTAAATAAGGGGGAAACCCCAAAAATTTTCATAAATATGGCGAAAAACCCAAAAAATCATAAAAAAAGGCCCACCCAAATGAACATAAATAAGGCGAAAAACCCCCCCAAAAGGGTTTATAAAATAAGGCGACCCCAGAATGATAAAAAAATAAGGGCCCACCCCCAAATGGAACCCTACAAAAAGGGGGGACCCCCCCAAAAAGGAACAAAATAAAGACGAACCCCCAGAATTATCAAAAAATAAGGCGACCCCAAAAATGATCCAAAAAAAAAGGGGGGCCCCCAAATAAAAAAAAAATAAAGGGCGACCCCCCAAATTTATTTAAAAATTTGGGCGACCCCAGAAAGATCATAAATAAAGGGGGAACCCCCAGAAAAATCATTAAAAAAAAGGGGCCCCCCAAAAAGATCAAAAAAAGGGGAACCCCCCGAATGCCCCCATAAAAAAAAAGGCAAACCCCAGCAAGATCATAAATAAGGCGAACCCCCAAATAAACCCTAAATAAGCGAAACCCCAGAAAATCGTAAAATAAGGCCCACCCCCAAAAAAATTTAACCCTAAATAAAAGGGGACCCAAATGATCATAAAATAAGGGGGACCCCCCCAATGATTTTAAAAATAAAAAGGGGACCCCCCCGAATATCCAAAAAAAGGCGACCCCAGAAAAGATCCTAAAAAAAGGGCGAAACCCCCGAATGATCAAAAAAAAAATAAGGGCCCACCCCAGAATGAAACAAAAAAAAGGCGGGCCCCCAAAAATCATAAAAAAGGCGACCCCCGAATGATCATAAAAAAGGCACCCCCAGAATGATCATAAATAAAAGGGGACCCCGAATGACATAAATAAGGCGACCCCAGAATGATCAAAAAAAAGGCAACCCCAAATGATCCCTAAAATAAGGGCCCCACCCAGAATGATCAAAAAAAGGCGACCCCCGAATTATCAAAAAATAAGGCGACCCCAGAAGATCATAAAATAAGGCCCCAAACCCCCCAAAAGATCATAAAAAAAGGCGACCCCAAAGATCCTTAAAAATAAGGGCGACCCCAAATGAATGGGGTCCTAAAAAAAAGGGGAACCCCCCAGAATGAAACATAAAAAGGGTACCCCAGAAATTATCCTAAAAAAAGGCGACCCCGAAAATGATCAAAATAAGGCGAAAAACCCAAAATGATCCTAAATAAAGCCCACCCCAGAATGATTTCCAAAAAAAAGGCGACCCCCGAAAGGGTTCCTAAATAAGGCAAACCCCCGAATGATCCCCAAATAAGGGGGAAACCCCCGAAAGAAACCTAAATATAGGCGAACCCCAGAAAGATCCCAAAAAAAGGCGACCCCAGAATGATCATTAAATAAGGGGACCCCAGAATGAAACCCTAAATTTAAAGGGGACCCCAAATGAAACATAAATAAGGGGACCCCAGAACGATCAAAAATAATGGCCCGGAAAACCCCGGAAAGGGTTTATTAAAATAAAGGCCCCCCCCCCCAAAAAAAATAATCATAAATAAGGCACCCCCCCAAAAAATGATCATAAATAAAAGGGGACCCCAGAATGGGTAATAAATTTAAAGGGGAACCCCAGAATGATATAAAAAAAAGGGCAACCCCAGAATGAATTTATAAATAAGGCCCAAACCCCAGAATGAACATAAATAAGGCGAAACCCCGAAGTCCAAAAAAAAGGGCGAAAACCCCAAAATGATCCTAAAAAAGGGGACCCGCCAAAAGATCAAAAAAATAAAAGAAACCCCAGAATTTATTTCCCAAATAAAGCACCCCAGAATGAACCCAAAAAAAAGGCGACCCAAGAATGATCCCCAAATAAGGGGACCCCCGAATGAACCTAAAAAAAGGGCAAACCCCAAAATGATCCTAAAAAAAGGCACCCCCCGAATGGGGGAAACCAAATAAAAGGGGACCCCAGATTGGGCCTAAAAAAATGGCGACCCCAAATGGGCAAAAATAAGGCAAACCCCCGAAAGACCAAAAAATTAAAGGGGGACCCCCCAGAAAAGACAAAAAATAAAAGGGGAAACCCCAGAATGGGGCATAAATAAGGCGAAAACCCCCAAAAACATAAATTTAAAGGGGCCCAAATGACAAAATAAGGCGAAACCCCCGAAAGGTCAAAATAAGGCGACCCCAGAAAAGATTAAAAAAAATAAGGGAACCCCCGAAAGATCAAAAATAAGGGGTCCCCCGAATAAACATTAAATTTAAGGCGACCCCAGAATGGTCATAAAAAAGGCGACCCCAGAAAGATCCCTGAATAAGGGGGACCCCCAGAATGATCATAAATAAGGCGACCCCCGAATGATCAAAAAAGGGGGACCCCAGAAAAAGATCATAAATAAGGCAAACCCCCAAAAGATCCTAAAAAGGCGACCCCCAAAATGATCATAAATAAGGCGCCCCCCCAAAAGATATAAATAAGGGGACCCCAAATGATCAAGAATAAAGGCGAAACCCCCAAAAAGATCATAAATAAGGCGACCCCAAAAATGATCATAAATAAGGGGACCCCCGAATGAAACATAAATAAGGCGAACCCCCCGAAGATCATAAAAAAAGGCGCCCCAAAAATGATCATAAATAAACGACCCCCGAAAAGATCATAAAAAGGGGAAACCCCCAAAAATCAAAATAAAAGGCGACCCCAGAAAGATCCTAAATAAGGGGACCCAGAATGATCATAAAAAAGGCGAAAACCCCCGAATGATCATAAAAAAGGGGAAACCCCCAAAGATCATAAAAAAGGGGAAACCCCCCGAAAGATCCCTAAATTTGGCGAAAAAACCCCAAAAGACATAATAAGCGGGCCCCAAAAAAAGATCAAAAAATAAGGCGAAACCCCCGAAAGATCATAAATAAGGCGACCCCCGAATGATCATAAATAAGGGGGACCCCAGAATGATTTTTTAAATAAAGGGGAAACCCCAAATGACATAAATAAGGCACCCCAGAATGACAAAATAAGGGGGAAACCCCAGAATGAACATAAATAAGGGGACCCCCCGAATGATCAAAAATAAAAGGGGACCCCAGAAAAGATCATAAATAAGGGGACCCCAAATGATCATAAATTTAAAGGCCCACCCCAGAACGATTTAAAATAAGGGGGGCCCCCGAATGATCCAAAAAAGGCACCCCCCCCGAATTAAACATAAATAAGGCGACCCCAGAATGATCATAAATAAGGCGACCCCAGAATGAAAAAAAAAAAAGGCGAAACCCCAAAAATGATCATAAAAAAGGGGACCCCCAAAAATCAAAAAATAAGGGGAAACCCCCGAATGATCATAAAAAAAGGGGGAAACCCCCAAAAGATCATAAATAAGGGGACCCCAAAAGACAAAATAAAGGGGGACCCAAAATGATCTAAAAAAGGCGAAACCCCAGAATGATCATAAAAAGGCGGGAAACCCCCGAATGAAACAAAAAAAAAAAGGGGACCCCCCGAATTTATCAAAAATAAGCACCCCAGAATGATTTATAAATTAAAGGGGAAAACCCCCAAAAGATCCCTAAATAAGGCAAACCCCAGAATGTTTATAAAAAAAGGGGAACCCCCGAATGATCCCAATAAGGGAAAACCCCGAATGATCCCCAAATAAGGCAAACCCCCGAATGACATAAATAAAGGAAACCCCCGAATGTCCAAATAAGGCACCCCAGAATACCCAAAAAAGGCGACCCCCCCAAAAGATCCCAAAAAAAGGGGGGAAACCCCCCCCAAAGACCTAAATATGGGGGACCCCAAAAAAGATCCTAAATAAGGGGGAACCCAGAAAGTCCTAAATAAGGCACCCCAGAATGATCCAAATGAGCGACCCTAAAAGAACCTAAATAAGGCCCAAACCCCCAAATTTAAATTTTAAAAAAAGGGGGAACCCCAGAAGATTTATAAATAAGGCGACCCCAGAATATCCTAAATAAAGGGGAAACCCCAAAAAATGATTTTAAAAAAAAGGGGGGGAAACCCCCAAAAATCATAAATAAGCGAAACCCCCGAATGACAAAAAATAAAAGGGGACCCCCCGAAAGGTCAAAAAATAAGGCGAAACCCCCAGAATGATCATAAATAAAAGGTTTACCCCAGAAAAGTTTAAAAATAAGGCACCCCAGAATGGGCCCTTAAAAAGGCCCACCCCCGAATGAAATAAATAAGGGTTTCCCCCGAATGATTTATTTAAAAAGGCGTCCCCCCAAAAGATCATAAATAAAGGGGACCCCAAAAAAGGGCCTAAAAAAGGGGAAACCCCAGAATGAACATGAATAAGGCACCCCAAAAATGTCATAAATTGGGGAAACCCCCGAATGATCATAAATAAGGCGACCCCAAAATGGGTATAAATAATGGGGGAAACCCCAAAAGATCAAAAAAAAAAGGCGACCCCCCCGAAAGAAACCCTAAAAAAGGCGACCCTAAAAAATGATCATAAATAAGGCGACCCCGAAAGATCATGAATAAGGCGACCCCAGAATAACATAAATAAGGGGACCCCAGAAGATCATAAATAAGGCACCCCCAGAATGATCATAAATAAGGGGGAAACCCCCGAATGAATTTATAAATTTAATTGCGACCCCAGAATGATCATAAATAAGGCCCAAACCCCCGAAGATTTATAAATAAGGGCGACCCCAGAATATCAAAAATAAGGGGACCCCAAATGATCATAAATAAGGTGACCCCCCGAATGATCATAAAAAGGCACCCCAGAAAGGGTCATAAATAAGGCGGGCCCCGAATGATCTTTAAAAAGGGGACCCCAGAATGATCATAAAAAAGGCGACCCCAGAATGATCATAAATAAGGGAACCCCCGAAGATCATAAATAAAGGGGACCCCAGAATGAACCCTAAAAAGGGGGACCCCAGAATGATCCCAAAAAAATTGGCGAAACCCCCGAAGATCATAAAAAAAACGCCCAAAAAATGACATAAAAAAGGGGACCCCGAATGATCATAAATAAAAGGGGACCCCCCGAAAAATCATAAATAAGGCGCCCCAAAAGAACATAAATAAGGCGACCCCCGAATAAACATAAATAAGGCGACCCCAGAATGAAACATAAATAAGGCACCCCAGGAAAAGATCATAAAAAAAGGCGAACCCCCCAAAAGAACATAAAAAGGCGACCCCCGAATAAACATAAAATTTGGCGACCCCCGAAGATCATAAATAAGGCGACCCCAGAATGAAATAAATAAGGGGAACCCCCAAATATCATTTAAAAAAAGGCGACCCCCCAGAAAAAGAACAAAATAAGGCAACCCCAAATTTATCAAAAATAAAACAACCCCGAAAAGACATAAAAAAGGCGACCCCAGAAAAGATCATAAAAAGGGGACCCCAGAATGAAACATAAATAAGGGGACCCCAGAATGATCATAAATAAGGCGGGCCCCAGAAAAAGATCATAAAAAGGGCCACCCCAAATAACATAAATTTTTGCACCCAGAATGATCATAAAAAGGGGCCCCCAAAAGATCAAAAAAAAGGGGGACCCCCGAATGATCTAAATAAGGCAAACCCCAGAATGATCAAAAAAAAGGGCGACCCCCAAAAGGGTCCTAATAAAGGGGACCCCAAATGCCAAATAAGGGGGACCCCCAAAAATGATCATAAATAAGGTACCCCAAAATGATCCTAAATAAGGGCGACCCCAGAATGATTTCCCAAATAAGGGGGAACCCCAGAATGATCCTAAATAAGGCGACCCAAAAAAGATCCTAAATATGGGGAAACCCCCGAATGATCCTAAAAAAGGGGAACCCAGAATGATCCTTTAAAAAAGGGGAACCCCGAATGATCCTTTAAAAAAGGGCGACCCCAGAATGATCCTAAAAAAAGGCCCACCCCCGAATGAAACAAAAAATAAGGCGAAACCCAGAATGATCATAAATTTAAACACCCCAAATGTTTTCCCAAATAAGGGGACCCCAGAATGATCCTAAAAAAGCGACCCCCCAAAAATCCTAAATAAGGCAACCCCAAAGGGGCATAAAAAAGGCGAAACCCCAGAATGATCATAAATAAGGCGACCTCCAAAAATGATCATAAATAAGGCGACCCCCCGAAGATCAAAATAAGGGGACCCCCAAAAAGATCATAAAAAGGGGCCCACCCCAAATGACATAAATAAAGGGGAACCCCAAAAAATGGTCATAAAAAAGGCGAAACCTCCCGAATGATCATTTTAAAAAAAAGGGGACCCCAGAATGATCATAAAAAACGAAACCCCCAAAAGGTCATTTAAAAAAACGGGCCCCGAGAATGATCCTCAATAAAGCGACCCCCAAAAAATCATAAAAAAAGGGGGGACCCCAAATGATCATAAATAAAGGCGAAACCCCCGAAAGGTCAAAAAAAGGCGACCCCAGAATGGTTCCCCTAAATAAGGCGAAACCCCCGAATTTGGGCATAAATTTAAAGGGCCCACACCCGAATGAAAAAATTTAAAAAGGCGAAACCCCCGAATGGGGCAAAAAAAAAGGCGGACCCCAGGATGGTCATAAAAAAGGCCCCCAAACCCCCAGAAAGATCATAAATAAGGGGACCCCCAAAAGAAAAAAATAAGGGCCCCAAAGAAAAAAGGGGACCCCCCGAATGATCAAAAAAAGGCGAGCCCAAATGTTTATAAATAAAAAGGGGCCACCCCAAATGATCCTAAATAAGGCACCCCCGAATGATCTAAATTAAAGGGGAAACCCCCGAATGAAACCCAAATAAGGCGACCCCAGAATGACTAAAAAAGGCGAACCCCCCGAATTTTACTAAAAAAGGGGGACCCCAGAATGAACCCTAAATAAAAGGGGACCCCCGAATGATCATAAATAAGGCGACCCAAAAAAGATTTAAAAAAGGGGGACCCCCCGAATGATCATAAAAAAGGCGACCCCCTAAGATCATAAATAAGGCGACCCCAAATTTTTTTTTAATAAGGCGACCCCAGAAAAGATCATAAAAAGGGGAAAAACCCCGAAAAATGTTCAAAATAAGGGGAAACCCCCAGAATGATCATAAAAAAAGGCGAAAAACCCCCGAATGATCAAAAAAAAGCGACCCCCGAAAAGAACATAAAAAAGGCAAACCCAGAATGATCAAAAAATAAGGGGGACCCCAAATGATCATAAAAAAAGGCGACCCCCGAAAAATTCTAAATAAGGGGACCCAGAAAGGTCTTTAAAAAAGGGGAACCCCCGAATGATCATAAATAAGGCGAAACCCCCGAATGATCAAAAAAAAAAAAAAAAAGGCGACCCCCGAATGATCTTTAAAAAAGGACCCCCGAATGAACAAAAAATAAGGCAAACCCCCGAATGATCATAAATAAGGGGCCCAAAAAAAAAAACCCCCGGGGAATTTTAAGGAAACCCCTTTTTTTAAAAACCCCCCTTTTAAAAAAAAGGGGGGGGGAAAAAAGGGAAAAAACCCAAAAAAAAAAAAGGAAAAAAAGGGGAACCCCAAAAAAAAAATTTTTTTTAAAAAAACCCGGGGAAAACCTTAAAAGGGAAAAGGGAAGGTAAAAAAGGGCCCCCCCTTTTTTAAAAAGGGCCCCAAAAAAAATTAAAAAAAAAATTAAAAAAAAAAAAATGGGGGGAAAAAAAAAAAAATTAAAAAACCCCGGAAATTTAAAAAAAAAGGGGGGGGTTAAAAAACCCCAAAAAAAAAAGGGGGAAAAAAAATTTTGGTTCCCCAAAAAGGGGGGAAAAAAAAAAAAAAAAATTTTTTTTTGGGGAAAAATTTTTTTTTTGGGGGGGGGGGGGGGGGGGGGAAAGGGGGTTTTGGGGGCCCCTTTTGGGGGGGGGACCCAAAAATTTTAAAAAGGGGGGGAAAAAAATTTTTTAAAAAAAAAAAAAAATTTTTTTTAAAAAAGGGTTTTTAAAAAGGGTTTACCCTTTTTAAAAAAAAATTTAAAAAAAAGGGGGGGGGTTTTTTTAAAGGGTTTTTAAGGGAAATTTAAAAAAAAATGGCCCAAAAAAATTAAACCCGGGGAATTAAAAAAAAAGGTTTTTTTGGGAAAAAAAATTTTAAAAAAAAAAAAAAAAAAAGGGCCCAAAAAAAGGCCCCGGGGAAAAAAAAACCCCCCAAAAAAAAGGGGGGAAAAAAAAAAAATTTTTTTTTTTGGGGGGGGGGGGCCCCCAAAAAAAAAAATTTTTTTTTTTTTGGGGGGGTTTTTTTAAAAAATTTTTTTAAAAAAAGGTTTTTTAAAAAAAAAAATTTTTTAAAAAAAAAGGGGGGAAAAAAAAAGGGGGGCCCAAAAAAAGGGGAAAGGGGGGGGGTTAAATTGGAAAAGGGGGGGGTTTTTTTGGGAAAAACGGGTTTTTTTAAAAAAAAGGGGGGTTTTTTTGGGGAAAAAAAATTTTTAAATTCCCAAAAAAAAAAAAGGGCCTTTTAAAAAAATTTAAAAGGGCCCTTTTTTCCCCCCTTTTTAAAAAAAATTTTTTAAAAAAAAAACCCCAAAAAAAAAAAATTTTTAAAAAAATTTTAAAAAAAGGGGGGAAAAAAAAATTTTTAAAAGGGGGGGGGTTTTTCCCCCCGGGTTTTTTTAAAAAAAATTTTTTAAAAAAAAAAAAAAAAACCCCCCCCGGGAAAAAGGGTTTTTTAAAAAAAACCCTTTTTAAAAGGCCCCAAAAAAAAAAAGGGGTTAAATTTCCAAAAGGAAAGGGAAAAAAAAAAAATTTTTTGGGAAAAATTTTAAAAAAAGGGGGAAAAAAAAAGGGGGGTTTTGGGGGTGTTTTTAAAAAAATTTTTAAAAAAGGGAAGGGGGAAAAGGGGAAAAAAAACCCAAAAAAAAAAAGGGTTTAAAAAGAAAAAGGGAATTAAAACCCCCAAAATTTTTTTTAAAAAAGGGGGTTTTTGGGGGGGGGGCCCCAAAAAAATTTTAAAAATTTTTTTTAAAAAAAAAAAAAGGGGGAAAAGGGGAAAAAAGGGGGGGGGGCCCCCCTTGGGGGGTTTAAAAAAAAAAAGGGTTTTTTAAAAAAAAAAAAGGCCAAATTTGGGAAAAGGGGGTTTTAAAAAAAAAAAAAAAGGGGGGGAAATTTTAAAAAAAAATTAAAAAAGGGGGGTTTTAAAAAAAATTTGGGGGGGAAAAAAAAAAAAAAAAAATTTTTTTTGGGGGTTTTTTTAAAACCCCCCCCAAAAAAAAAAACCCCCCGGGAAAAAAAAAGGGTTTTAAAAAAAAAAAAAAAAAAAACCCCCCCCCCCAAAAAAAAAAGGGGAAAAAAAACCCCCCAAAAAAAAAAATTTTTTAAAAAAAAAATGGGGGGTTTAAAAAAAAAGGGGGGGGGGCCCCCCAAAAAAAAATTTTTTAAAGGGACCCCAGAATGGTCATAAATGGGACCCAAAATGATCATAAAAAGGCGACCCCAAAGATCATAAATAAGGCGACCCCAGAATGATATAAATAAGGCACCCCAAAATCAAAATAAGGCGCCCCCAGAATGACATAAAAAGGGCGACCCAAATGATCATAAAAAGGCGACCCCAGAATGATCATAAATAAGGCGACCCCAGAATGATCATAAATAAGGCGACCCCAGAATGATCCTAAATAAGGCGACCCCAGAATGATCATAAATAAGGCGACCCCAGAATGATCATAAATAAGGCGACCCCAGAATGATCATAAATAAGGCGACCCCAGAATGATCATAAATAAGGCGACCCCAGAATGATCATAAATAAGGCGACCCCAGAATGATCATAAATAAGGCGACCCCAGAATGATCATAAATAAGGCGACCCCAGAATGATCATAAATAAGGCGACCCCAGAATGATCATAAATAAGGCGACCCCAGAATGATCATAAATAAGGCGACCCCAGAATGGTCATAAATGGCTTTAAAGGGAGGTGTATCTTTAAGAAATTGCCATTCCGGTAATTTGATCCCAGAATGGTCACAAGTGGGTATCAGGGGAAATGTACCATGAAGAACTAGTTTAAGGGTAAGTCGACCTTAGAATTGTCATAAATGGGTTTTCAGAGGAGATGTACCTTGAAGAACTGGACATTGAGGGTAAGGCGGCCCCAGAATGTCATAAAAGAGTTTACAGTGGAGACGTACTTTTAAGAAGAGGCCATTGAGGGCAAGGCGACCCCAGAATTGTCAAAAATGGGTTTACATGAGAAATGTACATTGGAGAACTGGCCATTGAGGGTAAGGCGGCTCAAGAATGGTCAAGAGTGGGTTTACAGGGTAAATGTACCTTGAAGAACTGGATATTGAGGTAATTCGACCCGAGAATGGTCATATATGGGCTTACAGGGAAGATGTACGTTGAAGAACTGGCCATTGAGGTTAAGGCGACATCAGAATGATCATAAATGGGTCTACAGGGGAGACGTATCTTGAAGAACTGGCTATTGAGGGGTAAGAGGACCCCAGAATGCTCATAAATGGGTTCAAAGGGATGTACCTTGAAGAACTGGCCATTGAGGTAATTAGATCCAAGAATGGTCATAAGTGGGTTACAGGGGAGATGTTCATTGAAGAACTGGCCTTTGAGATAATCTGACGCCTGAATGGTCTTAAATGGGTTACTGGGGAGATGTACTTTGAAGAACCAGCCATTGAGGGTAAGGAGACCCCAGAATGGTCATAAATTGGTTTGCAGGGTAGATGTCCCTTAAAGAACTGGCCATTGAGGGTAAGGAGACCACAGAAAGGTCAAAAATGGGTTTGTAGGGAAGATGTACCTTGAAGAACTGGCCAGTGAGGTAATTAGACCTAAGATTGGTCATTAGCGGGTTACAGGGAAAGCGTACCTTGAAGAACTGGCCATTGAGGGTAAGGCGATCCCTGAATTGTCATAAAATGGTTTGCGGTTGAGATCTACCTTGAAGAACTTGCCATTGAGGGTAAGGCGACCCCAGAATGATCATTAATGGTTTACAGGGGAGACGTAACTTGAAGAACTTGCCATTGAGGGTAAAGCGACCTCAGAATGATCATAAATGGGTTTACAGCGGAGATGTACCTTGAAGAACTGGCCAGAATGGTCATAGGTGGGTTATATGGGAAACGTACCTTGAAGAACTGGCCATTAAGGGTAAAGCGACCCCAGAAAACGGTAATTATAACGACTGTTGCCACAGAGTCACTATCCTCAATACTGTTGACTACAGAAGCGATGGTCGCAACAAATCACATGAGGTGAATTATTCAGTGCATGAAACAGTAAAATATTGATCTCACCACTAAATGCCAACCAGACGTTCAACTCTCACAGCCAGGGTTTGAAAAGATGTATATATCCTTGTATTTGGAAAAGACCCGGGCCAGGACACGTTCCGGCCAATCATCCAAGTTCAGTCCCTTCAGTGAAGAATCACTGATGTGGGTCAGTGACTCTTGATCCACAAAACTGGACTGAAATTACTGTTCCTTGGAATGTAACCATATTTTCTCTTTGGTGCTGTATGACCTTTATGGAGTTAGTGCCCTCCTCCACGAACATAATAATAATAATAATGTAAAGTAAAAGGACACAAGTGCAACTAATGTGAGATTTATTGTGGCAACGTTTCGCTCTCCAGGAGCTTTATCAAGCCATTACAAACAATACTTGGACACAGAATCCTCCTGAAAACAGTAAACCCTGCCATCACATAGTCTCTCCTGTTATACTACACAAAGCACATTACAGAGAGTGAACACTGAAACAACCTGCCTCTTTCCAGTCTATATTTGTCCAACCTATTTTTATGTTACCCAAGTAATAGCTTTTATATTATTTTACTCATGTAAGAATTAATTGCTCTATCATATTGTATTACTTTTGTCAGTACTACTACTACTACCACTACTACTACTACTACTACTACTACTACTACTACTACTACCACTAGTGAACATCTAAATGTTACCTCACTAGTATTCACCTCACTCTGAGCCTTTATATACCCTCTGTGTCCATGTATTGTTTGTAATGGCTTGATAAAGCTCCTGGAGAGCGAAACGTTGCCACAATAAATGTCACATTAGTTGCACTTGTGTCCTTTTACTTTACATATTGTCGGTAATTCTACCAACTTTATTACAATAAATAATAATAATAATAATAATAATAATAATAATAATAATAATAATAATAATAATAATAATAATAATAGTAATAATAATAATAATAATTATAATAATAATAATTATTATTATTATTATAATTATTATTATTATTATTATTATTATTATTATTTATTATTATTATTATTATTATTATTATTATTATTGTTGTTAACAATAACAATCAGTAATATAAAAAATACTAATGCCAGAAGATATAAAAACATTATAACAAGATGTGTCACTTCCAACTGAGCAGGTGTTCAGTATCTAGTAATGACTAATATAGGTGCAGGTGTCTGCAGAAATGTGTCGGACTAACATTACTAGAGTACAAGAAGTATTTCTGAAGGTTGGAAGTAGAGTACATTCACTCTGAGAATATGATATGGTTGTTACATGACATAGGATCCATCGAATTTTAATTTCTTCGATCTTCTGGCAAGGCAGCTTTTAAATGGGTGATGGTAAATGTTTCAGAGTTTTGGGGAGGTCACTCTGCCATGGTGGGTCACAGATTTTTGAGGAGGTCACTGTCATGGTGGGTCACAGAGTTTTGAGGAGGTCACTCTGCCATGGTGGGTCATGGAGTTTTGAGGTCACTCTGTCATGGTGGGTCACAGAGTTTTGAGGAGGTCACTCTGCCATGGTGGGTCACAGAGTTTTGGGGAGGTCACTCTGCCATGATGGGTCATGGAGTTTTGAGGTCACTCTGTCATGGTGGGTCACAGAGTTTTGGGGAGGTCACTCTGCCATGGTGGGTCATGGAGTTTTGAGGAGGTCACTCTGCCATGGTGGGTCACAGAGTTTTGGGGAGGTCACTCTGCCATGGTGGGTCACAGAGTTTTGGGGAGGTCACTCTGCCATGGTGGGTTATGGAGTTTTGGGGAGGTCACTGTCATGGTGGGTCACAGAGTTTTGAGGAGGTCACTCTGCCATGGTGGGTCACAGAGTTTTGGGGAGGTCACTCTGCCATGGTGGGTCATGGAGTTTTGAGGAGGTCACACTGCCATGGTTGGTCACAGAGTTTTGGGGAGGTCACTCTGCCATGGTGGGTCATAGAGTTTTGAGGTCACTCTGTCATGGTGGGTCACAGAATTTTGGGGAGGTCACTCTGCCATGGTGGGTCATGGAGTTTTGAGGAGGTCACTCTGCCATGGTGGGTCACAGAGTTTTGGGGAGGTCACTCTGCCATGGTGGGTCACAGAGTTTTGGGGAGGTCACTCTGCCATGGTGGGTCATGGAGTTTTGGGGAGGTCACTGTCATGGTGGGTCACAGAGTTTTGAGGAGGTCACTCTGCCATGGTGGGTCACAGAGTTTTGAGGAGGTCACTCTGCCATAGTGGGTCATGGAGTTTTGAGGAGGTCACTCTGCCATGGTGGGTCACAGAGATTTGGGGAGGTCACTCTGCCATGGTGGGACATGGAGTTTTGAGGTCACTCTGTCATGGTGGGTCACAGAGTTTTGGGGAGGTCACTCTGCCATGGTGGGTCATGGAGTTTTGAGGAGGTCACTCTGCCATGGTGGGTCACAGAGTTTTGGGGAGGTCACTCTGCCATGGTGGGTCACAGAGTTTTGGGGAAGTCACTCTGCCATGGTGGGTCATGGAGTTTTGGGGAGGTCACTGTCATAGTGGGTCACAGAGTTTTGAGGAGGTCACTCTGTCATGGTGGGTCATGGAGTTTTGGGGAGGTCACTCTCATGGTGGGTCATGGAGTTTTGGGGAGGTCACTGTCATGGTGGGTCACAGAGTTTTGGGGAGGTCACTCTGCCATGGTGGGTCACAGAGTTTTGAGGAGGTCACTCTGTCATGCTGGGTCACAGAGTTTTGAGGTCACTTTGCCATGGTGGGTCACAGAGTTTTGAGGAGGTCACTCTGCCATGGTGGGTCACAGAGTTTTGAGGAGGTCACTCTGCCATGGTGGGTCACAGAGTTTTGAGGAGGTCACTCTGCCATGGTGGGTCACAGAGTTTTGGGGAGGTCACTCTGCCATGGTGGGTCACAGAGTTTTGGGGAGGTCACTCTGTCATGGTGGGTCACAGAGTTTTGGAGAGGTCACTGTCATGGTGGGTCATAGAGTTTTGAGGATGTCACTCTGCCATGGTGGGTCACAGAGTATTGAGGAGGTCACTCTGTCATGGTGGGTCACAGAGTTTTGGGGAGGTCACTGTCATTGTGAGTCACAGAGTTTTGAGGAGTCACTCTGCCATGGTGGGTCACAGAGTTTTGAGGAGGTCACTCTGCCATGGTGGGTCACAGAGATTTGGGGAGGTCACTCTGCCATGGTGGGTCATGGAATTTTGAGGTCACTCTGTCATGGTGGGTCACAGAGTTTTGGGGAGGTCACTCTGCCATGGTGGGTCATGGAGTTTTGAGGAGGTCACTCTGCCATGGTGGGTCACAGAGTTTTGGGGAGGTCACTCTGCCATGGTGGTTCACAGAGTTTTGGGGAAGTCACTCTGCCATGGTGGGTCATGGAGTTTTGGGGAGGTCACTGTCATGGTGCGTCACAGAGTTTTGAGGAGGTCACTCTGTCATGGTGGGTCATGGAGTTTTGGGGAGGTCACTCTCATGGTGGGTCATGGAGTTTTGGGGAGGTCACTGTCATGGTGGGTCACAGAGTTTTGGGGAGGTCACTCTGCCATGGTGGGTCACAGAGTTTAGAGAAGGTCACTCTGTCATGCTAGGTCACAGAGTTTTGAGGTCACTTTGCCATGGTGGGTCACAGAGTTTTGAGGAGGTCACTCTGCCATGGTGGGTCACAGAGTTTTGAGGAGGTCACTCTGCCATGGTGGGTCACAGAGTTTTGAGGAGGTCACTCTGCCATGGTGGGTCAAAGAGTTTTGGGGAGGTCATTGTCATGGTGGGTCACAGACTTTTGGGGAGGTCACTGTCATGGTGGGTCACAGAGTTTTGGGGAGGTCACTCTGCCATGGTGGGTCACAGAGTTTTGGGGAGGTCACTCTGTCATGGTGGGTCACAGAGTTTTGGAGAGGTCACTGTCATGGTGGGTCATAGAGTTTTGAGGATGTCACTCTGCCATGGTGGGTCACAGAGTTTTGAGGAGGTCACTCTGCCATGGTGGGTCACAGAGTTTTGAGGAGGTCACTCTGTCATGGTGGGTCACAGAGTTTTGGGGAGGTCACTGTCATTGTGAGTCACAGAGTTTTGAGGAGGTCACTCTGCCATGGTGGGTCACAGAGTTTTGGGGAGGTCACTCTGTCATGGTGGGTCACAGAGTTTTGGAGAGGTCACTGTCATGGTGGGTCATAGAGTTTTGAGGAGGTCACTCTGCCATGGTGGGTCACAGAGTTTTGAGGAGGTCACTCTGCCATGGTGGGTCACAGAGTTTTGAGGAGGTCACTCTGCCATGGTGGGTCACAGAGTTTTGAGAAGGTCACTCTGCCATGGTGGGTCACAGAGTTTTGGAGAGGTCACTGTCATGGTGGGTCAAAGAGTTTTGGGGAGGTCACTGTCATGGTGGGTCACAGAGTTTTGAGGTCACTCTCCAATGGTGGGTCACAGAGTTTTGAGGTCACTCTGCCATGATGGGTCACAGAGTTTTGGGAAGGTCACTCTGCCATGGTGGGTCAAAGAGTTTTGGGGAGGTCACTGTCATGGTGGGTCACAGAGTTTTGAGGAGGTCACTCTCCAATGGTGGGTCACAGAGTTTTGAGGAGGTCACTCTGCCATGGTGGGTCACCGAGTTTTGAGGAGTTCACTCTGTCATGGTGGGTCACAGACTTTTGAGGTCACTCTGCCATGGTGGGTCACAGAGTTTTGAGGAGGTCACTCTGCCATGGTGGGTCACAGAGTTTTGAGGAGGTCACTCTGTCATGGTGGGTCACAGAGTTTTGGGGAGGTCACTGTCATGGTGGGTCACAGAGTTTTGAGGAGGTCACTCTGCCATGGTGGGTCACAGAGTTTTGAGGAGGTCACTCTGTCATGGTGGGTCACAGAGTTTTGGAGAGGTCACTGTCATGGTGGGTCACAGAGTTTTGAGGTCACTCTGCCATCGTGGGTCACAGAGTTTTGAGGTCACTCTGTCATGGTGGGTCACAGAGTTTTGGGAAGGTCACTGTCATGGTGGGTCACAGAGTTTTGAGGAGGTCACTCTACCATGGTGGGTCACAGAGTTTTGAGGTCACTCTGCCATGGTGGGTCACAGAGTTTTGGGGAGGTCACTCTGCCATGGTGGGTCACAGAGTTTTGGGGAGGTCACTCTGCCATGGTGGGTCACAGAGTGTTGGGGGGGGTCACTCTGCCATGGTGGGTCACAGAGTTTTGGGGGGTCACTCTGCCATGGTGGGTCACAGAGTTTTGGGGGGGTCACTCTGCCATGGTGGGTCACAGAGTTTTGGGGGGTCACTCTGCCATGGTGGGTCACAGAGTTTTGGGGGGTCACTCTGCCATGGTGGGTCACAGAGTTTTGGGGGGTCACTCTGTCATGGTGGGTCACAGAGTTTTGGGGGGGTCACTCTGCCATGGTGGGTCACAGAGTTTTGGGGGGTCACTCTGCCATGGTGGGTCACAGAGTTTTGGGGGGTCACTCTGTCATGGTGGGTCACAGAGTTTTGGGGGGGTCACTCTGCCATGGTGGGTCACAGAGTTTTGAGGAGGTCACTCTGCCATGGTGGGTCACAGAGTTTTGGGGGGGTCACTCTGCCATGGTGGGTCACAGAGTTTTGGGGGGGTCACTCTGCCATGGTGGGTCGCAGAGTTTTGAGGAGGTCACTCTGCCATGGTGGGTCACAGAGTTTTGGGGGGGTCACTCTGCCATGGTGGGTCACAGAGTTTTGGGGAGGTCACTCTGCCATGGTGGGTCACAGAGTTTTTTGGAGGGGTCACTCTGCCATGGTGGGTCACAGAGTTTTGAGGAGGTCACTCTGCCATGGTGGGTCACAGAGTTTTGGGGGGGTCACTCTGCCGTGGTGGGTCACAGAGTTTTGGGGGGGTCACTCTGCCATGGTGGGTCACAGAGTTTTGAGGAGGTCACTCTGCCATGGTGGGTCACAGAGTTTTGGGGGGTCACTCTGTCATGGTGGGTCACAGAGTTTTGGGGGGTCACTCTGTCATGGTGGGTCACAGAGTTTTGGGGGGTCACTCTGCCATGGTGGGTCACAGAGTTTTGGGGGGTCACTCTGCCATGGTGGGTCACAGAGTTTTGGGGGGTCACTCTGCCATGGTGGGTCACAGAGTTTTGGGGGGGTCACTCTGTCATGGTGGGTCACAGAGTTTTGGGAGGGTCACTCTGCCATGGTGGGTCACAGAGTTTTGGGGGGGTCACTCTGCCATGGTGGGTCACAGAGTTTTGGGGGGTCACTCTGCCATGGTGGGTCACAGAGTTTTGGGGGGGTCACTCTGCCATGGTGGGTCACAGAGTTTTGGGGAGGTCACTCTGCCATGGTGGGTCACAGAGCTTTAGAGAGGTCACTCTGCCATGGTGGGTCACAGAGTTTTGGGGAGGTCACTCTGCCATGGTGGGTCACAGAGTTTTGGGGAGGTCACTCTGCCATGGTGGGTCACAGAGTTTTGGAGAGGTCACTGCCAGGGTATGTCACAGAGTTTTGGGGAGGTTACTCTGCCATGGTGGGTCACAGAGCTTTAGAGAGGTCACTCTGGCCATTGTGGGTCACAGAGTTTTGGGTAGGTCACTCTGCCATGGTGGGTCACAGAGTTTTGGGGGGGTCACTCTGCCATGGTGGGTCACAGAGTTTTGGGGGGGGTCACTGTCATGGTGGGTCACAGAGTTTTGGGGGGGTCACTCTGCCATGGTGGGTCACAGAGTTTTGGGGGAGTCACTCTGCCATGGTGGGTCACAGAGTTTTGGGGGGTGTTGCAACCCCTGAATGGGTGCAATGATTATTATATATATATATAATTATCATCTTTTCATATAATTTTATATTGCTTATATTTGCGATAATAGCTAAATCGTGAATATATTGCTTTATAATATTATTTGACGTAGTTATGTTGTTAGGTAGGATGTTACATATTATGTGCTCAGTTCAAGTCTTGTTTGTCTAACTACTGTAATTATCGCTCTTTGCTTGTTTCCCTGCCGGCTTCTTGCTGGGCAGCGACCCACGGAGCTATCACGTGATCGAGGGGGGGTTGTGTCCTCACCTCGCCTGAAGTATTCAGTCTGGTCTAGACTCTCTTGGTGGTTGGACAGATTGTCTGTCTCATTATTCTTGTTAGTTCTGTAGAACTCTGTTCACAGAACATTGTATAGACGTTGTACTGAGGTTGTGTGTCACTTAGACACTCTGAGTAACTCAGGTCCTGAGCTGTAGCTTCTGACCTAACTTGTACTGGTATCTGTGTACTGTCACAGTCAGGAATTTTCTTATGCTGAACTTAGATTCATTAGTATGGGAGTTTGGTGACTTTTGTGGAGGATCTGCTGAGGGTCCCTACTTAGAGTCGTTATATTATCTCCTTGTCCTGATTGTGTCGCAGTTGTTTGTTGTATTGCTACTGGGTTTAGCATTCTTTTTTGTTCAAGCAGACTGTTCTGGTTGCCAGTCGGTCAAGAAGTTAGTTTATTTGAGGACTTTGTCAGTCACTTGTTTAAGTCTAGTCGAGTCGTGAGACATAGCTAACTACTTAAGAGCACTTACACACATACACAAACTTACTTGTACATATTTGTAATATCTTATTAAATGTTAATGTACCAGACGGTACTTAAGAATTATAAATGTGATATGTGCTTTCAACACAATAATACTGTAAACGAGAGAAGTGATATTATTTTGATTACTGTGATTAATTTAATTTAATTTGATGATATACCTCCAGACTTAATAAATTTATTAAATTTTAATTTCTCTAGTTAGTAGCCTACCAGTTGTAATCCTGAAGCACTATTGGATAATACTGAATTTTAATGGATAATTGGAAAAGGATACTGACTACTTGTTACGAAAACCCAGTAACAGGCTGGATGCTAGAAGGGCAGTCCTTTCTAGTATTACCTGGAGATCTATAAGCTTTTAGAATCGCGTTTTTTGTAACAGTGGCCATTCTGCCTTGGAGGTCACTGTGCCTTGGTGGCGACTCTGCCTTTGTGGCCACTCTGCCTTAGTGGCCACTCTGCCTTGGTGGCCACTCTGCCTTGGTGGCCACTCTGCCTTGGTGGCCACCCTGCTTTGATGACCACCCTGCCTTGGTGGCCACTCTGCCTTGGTGGCCACCCTGCTTTGGTGGCCACTCTGTCTTGGTGGCCATCATGCCTTGGTGGCCACCCTGCCTTGGTGGCCACTCTGCCTTGGTGGCCAACCTGCCTTGGTTGCCACCCTGCCTTGGTGGCCACTCTGCCATGGTGGCCACCCTGCCTTGGTGGCCACTCTGCCTTGGTGGCCACTCTGCCATGGTGGCCACCCTGCCTTGGTGGCCACTCTGCCTTGGTGGCCACTCTGCCTTGGTAACCACTCTGCCTTGGTGGCCACTCTGCCTTGGCGGCCACCCTGCCTTTGTGGCCACCCTGCCTTGGTGGCCACCCTGCTTTGGTGGCCACCCTGCCTTGGTGGCCACCCTGCCTTGGTGGCCACATAGCCTTGGTGGCCACTCTGCCTTGGTGGCCACTCTGCCTTGGTGGCCACTCTGCCTTGGTGTCCACTATGCCTTGGTGGCCACTCTGCTTTTGTGGCCACACAGCCTTGGTGGCCTCCCTGCCTTGGTGGCCACCCTGCCTTGGTGGCCACCCTGCCTTGGTGGTCACCCTGCCTTGGTGGTTACCTGCCTTGGTTGTCACCCTGCCTTGGTGGCCACCGTGCCTTGGTGGCCACACTGTCTTGGGGAACCAACCTGTCTTGGTGACCACCCTGCCTTGGTGGTCACCCTGCCTTCGTGGTCACCCTGCCTTGGTGGTCACCCTGCCTTCGTGGCCACCCTGCCTTGGTGGCCACCCTGCCTTGGTGGCCACCCTGCCTTGGTGGCCACCCTGCTTTGGTGGCCACCCTGCCTTGGTGGCCACATAGCTTTGGTGGCCACTCTGCCTTGGTGGCCACTCTGCCTTGGTGGCCACTCTGCCTTGGTGGCCACTATGCCTTGGTGGCCACTCTGCTTTTGTGGCCACACAGCCTTGGTGGCCTCCCTGCCTTGGTGGCCACCCTGCCTTGGTGGCCACCCTGCCTTGGTGGTCACCCTGCCTTGGTGGTTACCTGCCTTGGTTGTCACCCTGCCTTGGTGGCCACCGTGCCTTGGTGGCCACACTGTCTTGGGGAACCAACCTGTCTTGGTGACCACCCTGCCTTGGTGGTCACCCTGCCTTGGTGGTCACCCTGCCTTGGTGGTCACCCTGCCTTCGTGGCCACCCTGCCTTGGTGGCCACCCTGCCTTGGTGGCCACGCTGCGTTGGTGGCCACCCTGCGTTGGTGGCCACTCTGATTTGGTGGCCACTCTGCCTTGGTGGCCACTCTGCCTTGGTGGCCACTGTGCCTTGGTGGCTACTCTGCCTGGTGGCCACCCTTCCTTGGTGGCCACCCTGCCTTCGTGGCCACCCTGCCTTGGTGGCCACCCAGCCTTGTTGGCCACTCTGCCTTGGTGGCCACTCTGCCTTGGTGGCCACTCTGTCTTTGTGGCCACTCGCCTTAGTGGCCACTCTGCCTTGGTGGCCACTCTGCATTGGTGGCCACCCTGCCTTAGTGGCCACCCTGCCTTTGTGGCAACTCTGCTTTGGTGGCCACCCTGCCTTGGTGGCCACTCTGCCTTGGTGGCCACCCTGCCTTGGTGGCCACTCTGCCTTGGTAGCCACTCTGCCTTGGTGGTCACCCTGCCTTGGTGGTCACCGTGCCTTGGTGGTCATCCTGCCTTGGTGGTCACCCTGCCTTGGTGGTCATCCTGCCTTGGTGGTCAACCTGCCTTGGTGGTCACCCTGCCTTGATGGTCACCCTGCCTTGGTGGTCACCCTGCCTTGGTGGCCACCCTGCCTTGGTAGCCACCCTGCCTTGGTGGTCACCCTGCCTTGGTGGCCACCCTGCCTTGGTGGCCACCCTGCCTTGGTGGCCACCCTGCCTTGGTGGCCACCCTGCCTTGGTGGCCACCCTGCCTTGGTGGCCACCCTGCCTTGGTGGCCACCCTGCCTTGGTGGCCACCCTGCCTTGGTGGCCACCCTGCCTTGGTGGCCACCATGCCTTGGTGGCCACCCTGGCTTGGTGGCCACCCTGGCTTGGTGGCCACCCTGGCTTGGTGGCCACCCTGCCTTGGTGGCCACCAAGGCAGGGTGGCCACCCTGCCTTGGTGGCCACCCTGGCTTGGTGGCCACCCTGGCTTGGTGGCCACCCTGGCTTGGTGGCCACCCTGCCTTGGTGGCCACTCTGGCTTGGTGGCCACCCTGACTTGGTGGCCACCCTGGCTTGGTGGCCACCCTGGCTTGGTGGCCACCCTGCCTTGGTGGCCCACTCTGGCTTGGTGGCCACCCTGCCTTGGTGTCACCCTGCCTTGGTGGCCACCCTGGCTTGGTGGCCACCCTGGCTTGGTGGCCACCCTGCCTTGGTGGGAATCGTCCGATATGTTAATAAAAATTAAAAAGTATATTGAAGGTAATCAAATAAGAATATTTTCCAGGTAACCTTCAACTAAGCAGAAAAAATCCATTGCAATGGATTTAATCTGTTACTTTTTATACTTACCATAAGAAAAACAAGTTTAATGATCGGATCCTCATAACAGGGGATATCAAGAGGTCAACAACAGTCTTATTGATCTTTGTTTCTTGTATAGTTTGATTCACAAGTCCAGTTGTACAGTTGGATACCAGCAGAGTTGCATCAGCCGAACAAACCTGTTAAGAAAAATAACGAATGAGCCATTAATTTAAATGGATTCTCTATCTCAAGAGTTGATTAACAATGTGTCTAAGTAAATACTATAACTCGTACAATATCCTAACTAGAGCAATACACGAATAATTCACACTTAGAAGACTCCTCGTACAATATCCTAACTAGAACAATACTCGAATAATTCACACTTAGAAGACTCCTTGTACAATATCCTAACTAGAACAGTACACGAATAATTCACACTTAGAAGACTCCTCGTACAATATCCTAACTAGAACAATACACGAATATTTCACACTTAGAAGACTGCAATGAATGACTAGGTTCGTGTCTAACTTGTATCATTATTAGTCATTGTCTTTAGTGCAGATTAGTTGTGAATTATCACTTCATGTATTGTTTATCAGTGATAAGAAGAAAATTAAAGTCAGATTACCTGGACAATATGATCATCTTGCAGATGTTTTAGGACCTCAACATCTTTGACTCTCTTCATAATGTTCTTCGCTTCATCATGACGACCCTGGGACACTAACCAGCGAACACTCTCTGGCATTAACCTGTACCAAAACAATCTTTACATGAAACAAAACTGAAGGGACGCTGATATGTTCTTTTTTATTAATTAAAAAATTAGTTTCGGGGAATTGGACAAGTGGGAATGGGAAGGCAAGAATACCTTAATTTTGACCCAAATAGGACTTTGTTCTCACTAATCTCATTCCATTACTGAGCTGTATCTTAAATGGGGGAAGATTATCCTTTCCAGTATTTTGTATATTCAGGCCCGCGGCCTGGTGGCAAAAGCTTTCACATCACACGGCGAGAATCCGGGTTAGATTCACGGTAAGGGTGGAAACATTGAACGTGTTTCCTTACACTGGTTGTGAATATTCACCCATCACTATAAAATGGGGACCTGGGTGATATTGGACTGGTGTGGGTCGTATCCTCGGAAAAAATTGACCTAATTTGCCCTAAATGCTATGCACAACAAGCTGCTTTCTATATAGTAGTATGTCGTTAATATCTGCTAGTTCTGTATACCTTGTACATATATATAATATATATATATATATATATATATATATATATATATATATATATATATATATATATATATATATTTATTATATATATATATTATATATATATATATATTATATATATATATATATATATGTATGTCGTGCCGAATATGTAAAACTGGTCAATTAGCAAGAACTCATTTAAAATTTTGTCCTTTCTGAAATTTTCTCTTATACGTTTAAAGATATATTTTTTTCATTAATTTTGATGTAACATTTTTAATTTTGCACCAAAAGAATATTAGAAAACTTACCTAACCTTATTATAATAAGAACAATTTATTTTAGCCTAACCTAACGAAATATATTTTAGATTTGTTTACAATAATTTAATACTAAACAAACCCAATGAAATATATTTTTTTCGTTAGGTTCAGAATGATTTTGGCGAAATTATTGCATACACAAATTTTCACTTGTCCTATATGGCAAGATGAGCGTTGCTATTTAAGCCAAGATCGCAAGTTCTGCCTATTCGGCACGACATATATATATATATATTTATATATATATATATATATATATTATATATATATATATATATATATATATATATATATATATATATATATATATAATATATATATATATATATAATATAATATAAACTTTTTATTCCCTAATTCAAGTCGAGACTTTTCGAGCTCGTGATCTTTTCTCTCTCTCTTAACTCATATTCTCTAGCTCTTTCCTCACGTTCTCTATCCTTTGCTCTTCCCTCAAGTTCTCTCAATTTAACTTGTTCCTCACGTACTTTAGCTCTCTCCTCATGACCAAGTCTATCACGCTCCTTTTTCTCCTCTCTTTCTCTTTCTTGATTTTCTCTTTCAATTCAATCTCTCTCCTTTTATCTCTCTTTCGATTCTCTCTCTCTCCTTTTTCTCCTCTCTCTCTATTCTTTTTCTCTCCTTTTTCTCCTCTCTCTTTCTGTCTTTCTTCGTTCTCTTTCTCTATTCTTTCTCTGTCCTTTTTCTCCTCTCTTTCTCTTTCTAACTGTCTTTCTTGGTTCTCTCTCTCTATTCTTTCTCTCTCCTTTTTCTCCTCTCTCTCTATTCTTTCTTTCTCCTTTTCAATTCTTTCCTGGATCTTAGCACTAATGAAAGCTTCTAAATTCTTCTCCATTATTCCAAAACTGGTATTCCTCCATACTTGCAAGAATAACTTAAACTACCAGGGGAAAATGAAATGGATATATCAGAGAAAACGGAGGGTTCAATTTCTGCTCCGCCCAAACTGTAAATAAATCGGAGGGTTCGATCCCTGCTTCGATTAAACAGTATGTGTGTATGAAAACGGAGGGTTCTATGCCGGCTCCGGCCAAACAGATGGAGCACCTCCACCAAACTTGCCTGGATATGCAGCTTATAACCCAAGGTCAACCAACTGTTGTGTGATGTATGTCAGAAAGAACTTGCCACATTCACTCCTTTCCTTGCAGAGTCGAGTTAACATGAAGTATCTGTGTAAAAGTATAACAAGCGTTTTTTTTCCGAAAACATTTTTAATCTCAATCCCCCCCAGCAAACCAGCTTCGACCTATGCTTTCCAGATCACATCAATAGGAACCTACCCCATTTTTGGGAGATTTTAATGCCAACAAAAAATTTTAAAAGGGTCTATAACAAAAACAATGGAAAAAAACTAGTAAAAATTTGCAAAAAGGCAATAATTTTCAAATTGTGGCACTACGACCTACCTATATATGGGGCATTCTAGATCTGTCCTTTTTTTAATTCATCATAACATAAATGACTCGTCATAGTTGATGATCTTCAAACTAATCATTCCCAAGAAACAACTGTCAATCTTGTCACATCTCCAAAATAAAGGGAGCTAAATACAGAAGGAGGAAAACTTATTCTAAAACCAAACACAGAGACAACTTTTTAACCATTTGGGATCAATGGTATAAAATTACGAGCCCACTGGCACACAAAAATTTAATGATGTTTTTATTACCACTCTAAATGTCCACAGATCAATGGGCAGCAAGAGGAAACAAAGACCCCCACTATAAAAACAATAAAAACCTTTAAAAATACTATAATGTCCACAGCTGCGCAATCTAACACCAGCTAGGGGATTGTAAAGCATACCGTAAATGTAAACCCCAACCTCTCAACTTCCAAGCTGCCAAACAAATGAAAGGGAAAGGCAACAGGATGGGAACGTTTGTTAGTGATTAAAAGGTCCACCCCTTTAAGTGGGCTTGGAAAGTAAAATAAAATAACCCGGAAAAAGACGGAAAGTTGCTCCCCCTTTCCTCTTGAAAAAGCAAATGACCCATAAATAAAGGGTCCAAAACCTTCCATCTCATATTAAAAAAAAATTTAGAGAGTATTTCTGAAAAATGTTAAATTGTTTAATTTTTTAGAGCCAAAATATTGATGAAGGTTTGCCTCTTTACCGATATAATTTTAGTAAGAATTAACTAAAGGCGATCAACGCTCCGGGAGAGGAGGTATAACCTAGATTTTCCAGAACCAAAGGGCACGGCCTAAACCCTTTTTTGGCACGTAAACTCTGTTACATGGGGTTTGTTTTTCCCCTACTTCCTGACCAATACCCTCTTTTGTCCTACCCCCAACCCCAACAGCCTAACATTTGGGCCGACTCTTAACTAGTTGTCTTTGAAAACTTTTGAAAGAAGATACTTAACAGACTGTACTCAAAAATCAACACCAACTTTCCCCCTACCTCAAGGGGTTTCAAAAGGGAAAAAGTGTGCAAAAATGTATTTCCACCTTTTTCACCGCACACCCCTCTACTAGTTTCCCAATTTTCTTGATCTAAAATCCTTTTGATATTGCGAACAGAACAATACTACATAAAACACCAAAATAATATTGGTGGACTTACTCTGGGATGCTTAACTATCATAAACATCCACAGATTTTCAGCTGATACATCATGACCATACAACAGGGCATAAGAAGATTAATACCATTCTTAATAAGTTCAACAATTTGTAACGACTAGCCTCATAAATCTTTCCCCTAAAAACAAAGATATTTAAAAACAAACGCATCCCCCACCCCTCAATTTGCAGGGGGAAACATTTTTCTACTTAAAACACAGATATCTTTGGGTAGATGTACCCCTTTAAAAATCCACTATACCCAAAAAAACAAAAAAGCAAAACTAGGGAAAAAGCTCTGAAACTGTTGCTGGCTACAACCCCAACAGCGCTAATGTTGCTGGGTACAACCCCAACTATGGTGCTAATGTGAGAATCGTGAAATGATGTACAAAGCCTATGTTGGGCCTTAATATATATTAGTTTTGAGAAGTTCTCTCAGACCCTTGGAGTTAAGCAAAATGAAGCTCTCAGGATTATTCTTGCTGTCCCAGATCTACAAAAGTTCTTTAAAATGAGGAAGGAGCTGATATTTTTGTATCAGTGATAGGAAAATTTTTTGAGATTAACACGTACCGGTATTAAATTTGAGAAACGAACCAGACACTGTCACAATAACTTTCCAAGTGTCTGAGGGAAAACACCAATCTAAATGGGTTGTGAAAACGTGAATTGCATTAAGTTTTATAACCTGCATGAACTGATCATTTTAGGGAACAAGGCAATTTTATCCCCCTTTGGGAAAATTTTTTATTTAAATCACTACCCGCAATCCCTCCCCAAAAAGCTCATTGCTATAACCCTTCCTTAAAACCATGTTAAGCAAAGCTAAGAAGAAATTTCTCACTTAGCTGGTAGTAATTTAAATTATCACAAGTTTTGTACACGAGGATCTAAACAAGCTTCTGGGAGGGGGCAACGCTCTGGGTTTCCACCTCCCTATTAAGAACGATAAAAATTTGTTGATTAGGGATACGAATTAAAAAACTGGGCGTCACACTGCAAACTAAATTGTTTGCAACCTAAAGAACCCAAAGCAACTTAAACACTGAGCTTGACCTATCATCATTAGATTTTAAATTTACAATTTAAGGGTCTTGACTCATATAATGACTCCAATAACAGCCATGGAGAAAACCCGTCAGACACAAAAAACAGGGCCCCAAAATTAATGTACAAATTTTTCTGTGATCCCATCACACTGGATTTCTCCTTCATGATAAAGTTTATGTTTTGCCAAAAGATACCCAAAGGAGAAAATAGAATAAAATTTGGGATAAATGTGTCAGCATTTGGGAAAAATTTAGGGGAAAAAGAAATAAGAAAAAGATTGTTTTGGATCAGTTAGAAGCCGATAATCTTAACCCACATGATAACTGAACTTAGATAAATAAAGTTTATGGGGCAACTTGCAATGTGAACACGACTGATGTTTAGTGCCAGGGTTAGGGTTGGGACAAGTACTGATGATGTTTTTGGGCCAGGGTTAAACTTGGTTCAAGTACTGACGATGTTTTATGGGCCCGGGTTTGGCTTGGTTACAATACTGACTGATGTTTGTGGCCAGGCTTAAGCTTGGTTACAAGACTGAGTTTTTAGTGGGCCCGGTTTACTTTTTTTTCAATACTGACTGATGTTTTAGTGGCCAGGGTTATCTTGGTTAAAAAACTGATGATGTTGTAGTGGGCCAGCTTATCTTGGTTACAGTTCTGACTGATGTTGTATGGGGCCCCTTTTGGCTTGGGTTTCAAGTACTTCTGGGATTTTGGGGGACACCAAAATGATATTAAACTAAATGTAAATTTTGTATCAGGCAATGGTCACTCTCTTGAACCTATGTGCTTTAATTTTCCACTATTGAGGAATAAGAACAGACGTAAATAACCTATGTGACATGTCAAGTATTTATTTGTAAAATAAGATACAGAATACGAGCAAATTTCCTAAATTTCCTTGTAACCGATAAGTGAACTATAGATATGTAGATATAAATCCATATGCATTCCTGTTAGCCCTTTGGGGCCTAGTTTCCTAGCCTTTTTTGGATCCATATTCTTGCTTACCGTCCACGGGTATGTGGGGGGCACAAAAACAGCCCCCTTCGTGCAAAATCTAAAAAATCTAATCCCACCAAAAAGCAAGAGAAGGGGTCGCTTGAACATCCAATCTTCTCACCAACAAATCAAGAGTGTCCTACAACAGTTCCCTTGATAAAAAAGTAGAGCTCAATGAAACAAATTGCCCCTGGAAAATCTCGGTCCCTGGATCATTTCCCCCAAATCGTTTCAAGGTCAAGAATAAAGATGACAGAATTAACTAGTAAATCCGGGCCTTGACTACTGCAAAAAATTGTCATTACAGTAAATCAATTACCACACACAATATTAAATAAACAAAAATTTCAAACAATTGCGTTAATCCTATTGGGGAAAAAAACCCGTCACACCTCTTAATTTGGCACACTCAAAACTCACCCAAATCCTTTCCACACACAATTTTTACACAACCACAACGACCTCGCAACACACACAACCCCCCCCCCCCCTGTAGGCCAGCCCGTTCATGCCCCTGGGCCCCTTATAAAGCCATAAATCCCCCAAAAGAAAATCCCTATAGCCCCCGAGAAATCCCCCTCCTACCTCCTACCAATATTTCCCCTTTTTGAAACTTTGTTTTATAAAAAGGATGCTGCTATGGGGATCCTACATTCCTCCACTCCTTTTGGGTCTCTGCCCATGAATAAACATGAAATAAACCCAAACTGCCCTTTGAACCTTTACCCCTCCCCCTCCCTACATCAAAAACTGAGCGCTCTAAAAACCGAAAAAACCCTTATCCCCCCCATAAAACCAAATTATTTTTCCCAAACCCCATTCTGCACAACCCCTGGGCTTTCGGAAAAAAAAAACTACTGAAAAGCTGTTTTCATCTACCTAACAAACCGCCCACCCCCCCACCCACCCCCTTATTTTTCCTATTTCGTAATACAACCCTAGACTGCAATATTCCGTGAAGAAACCTATACATTACGCCCCTCACATGCGACATAACCCTTTTAATCGACCCCAAATGTCTTCCCATGCATACATCGGGTACACTCCTTCCATTGCCACTGCCACCCTAGGCCATAACTTCCTCTCCATGGACCCTACCCGCATGTTACTCGGATCTCTGACCATCATCAATATACGCAACAACTTCTCACCATCTCTCAAATCCGGTCCCTTCCACCATCTCCGAATATCTCCCTGCAGCATCCCCAACCCTCCACTCCCCTCCCCCCGCACCCTTAGAAACCCATGTTTCACATATACACACTTCAACCTTCTTTCCAAGTGAATTAACCCCGGCCCTCCCAAGGCCACCGGAAGTGTTACCACCTCCCTTTTCAACCAATCGCATCCCGAACCCCCAGATAAAACGGAAAACTCTGCTCAACAATCTCCGGACATCCCCATACACCAAAGGGTACAAAGCTGCCATATGCCATATTTTTCTCTACAAAAGCACATTGACCACAATGACCCTCTGGTGTAGCGTAAGATGTGTCGGCTGCAATCCTGTCAATCTTTCCAATGCTCTGTCTACCACACCCTTTGAATTAACCTCTCTCACCATCTGAGCATTACCCATATACACAACTCCACAAATTTTCACCCGGTCCACGACACACCACCTCACCCCCCTCCGCCCTCCCGCCAATCCCATTCACTCAATCTCATGAACTTTGATTTATGCACATTCACTGCCATACCTGTTGCCATCCCAAAAACATCTATAACTCTCTCCAGACCCTCCAATCCCTCCCTCCCACTCACTAGGAGAGTTGTGTCATCAACATAACCTATGATACCGGGACTCCCACCTCGTATGTCCTCCCTTACCCCCTTCTGTATGCACCTTTCTACTGCCCTATAAAATGGATTCTGTATACATGCAAATAATATTTGTGACAATGGGCATCCCTGCCTCAATACCCTGCCCATTTTCACATGCAGCCCCACTCTCCCATTAATCTGTACACAAATCCCGGCTCCCCAATATAAAGTACGTGCCCAATTTGCAATGTCCTCCCCGAGCCCCTGCTGCTCCATGATTCTCCACAGAGCCTCCCTCTTGACACTGTCATATGCCGTTCTCCATTCCAACACCAATGCCCCTCGTTCCCCCTCTCGCGAACCCTCAAGAAACCTTCTAATAACCCCATGCCCCTCATACATTGATCTCCCCAGAATCCCATATTGACCCTCACTATTACCTTTCCAATGACTTTCTTTATACGATTCCCCAAATTTTTTGCAAAAAGTTTGTAGTTTGTGCACATGAGTGATATGATCCGGTAATCTCTCACCTTGCACTGACTTTCACCCTTTGGCACTGAAAATGCTAGCACTGTCACCTGCAACGGTCCCAATGCACCCCTCTCTTTTATTATATTAAATAATTGCACCAAAAAGTCTTTTAATACTTGTGAGGGAAACGTTCAATAGATAGGAGTAGCGAGGGAATATATAGTAACAATAGTTTCATTGCCGGCTACTTGTTAAGGTAGGGTAAGTCCAGCTCCGGCTATTCCCTACCCCCTTTTTTTCCCCCTCCCTGAAAGTGATAGTTTGATTGCTGGCTGCTTGTTAACATAGGGTCAGTCTAGCTCCCGCTATCCCTTCCCCTCCCTTCTCCCCCCCCCCGAAAAGTGACGTGTGGGGCTCAAGTCAAACAGTAAATCACTCGACTCACAGCTCCCAACACTACTGTAAGTACTCGCCTGATCATATTTTAGTGGACTTATTTGTTGAGCAGCATTTTCACTTTTTGACCAATAATTAACTAGTCCCTTTCAGTCTTGATTGGTTAAAATGTTTTAAATAATCACCATAATCTTTTAGGGTAATGTACTTATCATGGAGAGGTGATATCTTAAGCAGTGGTAATCTGTCCTCTCTTTAACAGCTTGAAAAGGACAGAGAGGGTCACCTCTAATCAATGAGTAGAATTGGAGGAGATGGACTAACGTCTGATGCTTCCCCAATTTCATGATCCACTTACCTGTTTTTGTGTATGCAAGTAGCAGGATATAACCCCACATCATTGCATGGAGAAAAACCCATGCTTTACGTCATCAAGGACGGAGTTTGATGGCTAGACAATCTGTGAAAGACGATCCGGTGGGTGTTGTCTCAACACCATGCGACCCCCCCATCTCAGCAACGGCTATGATTCCAATACAACACACAGTGTCACCAACACCAGACACCCAAGTTTTATATATATATATATATTAGACGTTGAGTTCCGATATCATTATATTTTAATTTTTCATTTTCTTTAAGGTAGGATTAATAATTTCATATTAAGTGTTTAATATTTTATATTTTCTAAATAATAAGTGTTTATTGTTTGTCAGTTTTTGTTCATTTTTCTATTCACTAATTTTCCTGAGGAGGAGCCAGCCTTGTAATATTGACTGAGTTGTAACAGGCTGAGTCACGCCATCACAAGTGGGACCTTGGCCAGGATCAACCCCGACAGGAGAGTTTACCTGGAGATTACCTGAAGAGTTCCGGTTCTGTGACCAGACCTCCTGGAGGATCAGAGCCTGACAACCAGGCTGATGCTGCTGCTGCACGCAAAACCAACGTACGAGCCACAGCCCGGCTGATCAGGAACCGACTTTAGGTGCTTGTCCATGCCCTTGAAGACTGCCAAGGGGTGTCTGATGGTAATCCCCACCTTATGAGTGCTGGCAGGAAGTTGAACAGTCTCGGGCCCCTGTCACTTATTGTTATGGTCTCTTAACGTGCCTGTGGCCAAAACCCCAACTTTTCAATGGGGATGGAGCATTCGACTGCCAAGTCTTTTGCTTTCGTAGTGAGTGAATTTCGAGTCAAGTACTGTACTAGTCCCTCAGGATTTTCAGGAGTATAAAATCATGTATCTCTCCCGCCTGCGTTCCAAGGAATCACATTTTAGAACCTCAAGCCCATCCCAGTAATTGAGGTGTTTTTAACTCCGTAATATGCGCGCCGTGAAGGTTTCTTCTGTACATTTTCTAGGTCAGCAATTTCACACCTGCTATGAAAGGTGCTAGTTAGTGTGCAGCAATACTCCAGCCTAGATAGAAACAAGTGACCCTGAAGAGTGTCCATCATGGGCCTTGGCCTACCTAGTTTGAAGGTTCTCATTATCCATCCTGTCCATTTTTCTTTTTTCTAAGCAGATGCGATTAATCCCATGTTATGGTCCCTTGACATGATGCACTCGGAAAAAACTCTCCCAGGTCTTTGACGATTGGTGTTTCGGCTCGTATATTGTGGCCAAGAATTTGTTTGTACTCTGATGAAGATTTAATTTCCTCGTGTTTACCATATCTGAGTAATTGAAATTTCTTCATCGTTGAACTTCATATATTTGTTGTTTCTGCAGCCACTAAAGATTGGTTGTTGTCCAAACTGGAGCCCTTGCAGTGTCTGCAATGGAAGACACTGTCATGCAGATTCGGATGTCATCAGCTAGGAAGCCAACTAGTGCAGTGGCATGACAACCTAATCTATGTCGGATATGATGATGATGAACAAGATGGAAGAGTATGTGCCTTGTGAACAGACTTTTTTTCACCATAGCTGCCTCGGACTTACCTCTGTTGGACGACTACTCTTCTGTGTTCTGTTATGAGGAAATTATAGATCCATCGACACGACTTTTCCTGTTATTCCTTTAGCACGCATTTTGTGCGCTATTATAACCCATGGTCACACTTGACGAAGGCTTTTATCAAAGTCCTGTATATATTTACATCTGCATTCTTTTGTCTTCTAGGCATCTAGGACCTTGTCGTATGATCCAATAGTGAGACAGACTGGAAGCGACCTGTTCAAACCATGTTGCCCAGGGTTGTTTAACTGATGGTTTTTTTCTAGATGGTGGTGATCTTGCCTTCTTAGGACCCTTTCAAAGATTTTATGATATGGATGTTAGATGCATGTCTGGTCTTCTTTGCCTGTTTCGTTACTGCCCCCTTTGTGGAGTGGGGCTGTGACCTGTTGTTTTTAGTAACTGTGGGACGACCCCCGTGTCCATGCTCCCTCTCCATAGATGGAAAAGGCGTCGTGATAGGGAGGGGCTTCTTGCAGTTCATGATGAAACACGAGTTTCAATGAGTCTGTCGAAGTCATTTGTGGTCAGGATAACATCGATAGCTTGTGTTATCAAATTTTGTGGCTACTCTCATGAAAAATTAATTTTGATCTTCGTCACTCTCAGTCTGGTTAGCGGCTTGCAAAAAAACTGAGTCATATTGTGACTTGAGTAGCACACTCATTTCCTTGCTGTCATCTGTGGTAGGACCCATCTGTTTAAGTAGGGCCCAATACGACGTCGTTCCCGACTTGATTTGGCATAGGAGAAGAAATTACTTCAGGTTTCCTTTCGATTTCATTTACTGGCTATAGTTCTTCCCAAGGCGATTTCCTGACTCCTATAATATTCTGATCTATCGCCTCTGTGTGGACATCTAACTCGCTTCCTTTTCCTTCCAAGAAATATATTCTGAACCTTCGGTGTCGCTATGGGATACTCCCCTCTCTCCGACCATGCTAAAATCTTTACATGGAATACTTCGAGACTGTTCTTCTTCCTACCCCTCTGATGTGCACCCTTCACTCTGGCTCCGCCTATGTGGATGACAATCTTTGCTCTGTGGTCTCATGACTCCAGTCTCTTCCAATCTTTTCTTGAAAGCTCTTAATAAACTTGCGCCCTTCCATTAAGTTAAAATAGCTGAATGGGAATCTAATTCTTGCTATCCTTCCTCGATGTCAAGTCCACCAACTCAGATACAGGTTTTTTTCTCCTTTTCCGTTTCCTGTAAACCCTATGCACAGTGCATTACATTCACATACTTTTTCCTATCATGCTTTCCCTGTCAAGAAAAGTGTCTTATCTCCCTCTTTCTCCGTTCCCGGTTAACGCATCATGTAGATCCTCAGTTTCCTTCCAGCAGAAATTACGCACACTTCATAAATACAACTCCAGGTCGCCGTCTTGCTTACCCTTCCCCATTTCATAGACTCTGCCCCTTCTCACGTGCTAAAAGTAATTTCTTCGCGAATCCCAAACTCTCTACTCCTGGGAAACTCTTCTGTTCCTCCTGCCTCCCTACAATGTCCGGTCTTTCTAATCTCAACAATTCTCTCCGTCCCTTAACATCACTCACCTTCCGCCAGACTATACACTCTTCTCGCACTAATCTCGTTCATACCTCCTCCTCCCTCTACAGATGTTCCTGTGTCTAGCTCTATTTCTTGCTCCACCTGTCCTCTTCATACTTCGAGAAACTGGTCGATCTCTTTCTGACAGACGTTAGGGAGCACAAAAATTAGTGTTGAACTGTGCCGACACTTACAATAGCACATTTCTGTCACGTTCCAGAGATCCAAGCCATCCTATTGACGTGGGATCTTCTGCTAAAATGTCCTTCCCTACTTCAACTCGAACAGTCGCCGTCTAGTTGAATCCTCTACTAATACACAACTTTCCATGTGTCATGAACTTAGCCCTGCTTCGTCCTCTGTAGATGCCTTCCTCTCCCACTACATGTAACATGCTCCAAACTTCAGAACAAACCGCTGAACGTAACCTGAAATCCTGTCATTTTTTCTTTCTTTTCTTCTTCCTCTTTTCCCCCTTTCCTCTTTCCTTTCTCCTCTGGTTGTCCTTTCTCGTCTCCTGTCGTCGTGTTTCTGTTCCTTCTGTCATTTATTTTATTTCCCCACTATCCCCTTCCACGCACCTCTTTCGCTATGCTCTCCCTCTGTGGGCAATCTAGCTTCTCTTGCAGTGCTCCCCTTCCCCTTTGTTTTTGACTGGCTCGTCCCTCACTTATTTCCCACTTCTAATAAACCACACCACTACATACTACCTCTATCTACTACTTACTACTACAACACTGAATGAAATTAAGACAACTATGGTGCGCGTTCTGTTGTCTTTGTTGTGGACGTTTCGCCATCCAGTGGCTGGCTGGATGGCGAAACGTCTACGATTGGGGATGCCAATGGTGTTTGTGCATGTGTCAATTTCCATCTCGTCGGTATTATATACAATTCTTGTACTACTACTACTACTACTACTACCCCTCCAAAAAACCCCCCCTTCTCAGCCAAAAATATAGCCGTCCTGCTCCACCTCTGTTAGTGTGACATTGTCAGGTCCTAAGTCGGACCGAAACGGACGTCGTAAGCTTCTCTCTTTTATGTGCGGGTTATTAGTGTATCGCTCCAGTACAAACGGTATTGTGCCTTTTTGGTTATTTTATTTAGTTGATTATGCTCGAGTTTTCCCTGAAGCCAAACCCTAAAGACCATAACTACTACAGAGGTGGCCGAAGCCCTTTTGTCCAATCTTCTCCAGAGTGGGCATCACCTAGAGAAATTTTGTCAGACTGTGGGACGACAATTCACATCTGACGTAATGCAACATCTATACCACTTCTGGGAGTGAGCCTCTCTTACTCACACACCCCTATCCCATCCCAGCGTAAAGGGAGATGAGCGCCACATTCGATTCTTCAGTCCATTTTAAAGGAAACTTTGCTCCCTTAAACCTAAGGAGTAGCATCGGTTAACTACCCTGTTGCTTTGATTGCCATGATAGGAAGTTCCCAAGTGACCTTGGGGTTTTCACCCTTTAGAACTTCCTATGGTAGACAGGCCAGAGGTCCACTGTCCATTCGTTCCTGACTTATGGACTAATGAGGAGGATGAGTGCGAGTTCAGTCTTCATACAGTTTTCTCCTTGACCTTAGATCCAAACTTGATGGAGACCTACTGACATAGTTTCGAAAAACTTAAGCATGTCAATGGAACCATACAAAACCTATTTTGATTCCAAAAGACAGAGAAGTTTTAAAGTAGGAGTATTGAAGTTCTTGTACTTTTGTCCTATCAGGTCCATAAATTAATAGTAGGCATGGATGGTCCCATATAAAGTATTAAAAATTTGTGAGAAGTTGACCAACCGACATAGAAGTCCAGGAACCCTAAGCTTTATCCATTCAACACACACGACCTTAAGAAATATTACCGAAGAAATTCGTTATACTGCCTTCATAACTTTGACTTAGTTTTTCCCCACGAACTTGATAAAACAACTGAGAATGTAAGGTGAGGTCGTAATTGACACCAACTAACTTAAGACTTACGATGAAAGAACATATGACTGGTGACTCTTGAACCACTCGGGCGCTACCAACATTCAAATTAATGTGTAGAGTAACTTTTCAGGACGTCTTTAAAACTGATATTCCAAGTGTTACCTCCACGGTAGTTCCATAAGAATGAATTAGTGACGGACAATCCTATCAAACAAAATTATACCCAGTTCCCAGTTCACCTTAGGGATGCATTTGACCGAGAGGTAGACAATTATTAAACTGAAAATCTTGAACCTCAGTATCTGCATATTGTTCACCAGCAGTCCATGTAAAGAAGAGGAATAATTCATATAGACTAGCTATTGACATCAAAGGCCTTTAATGCTATAACTCGTGGGAAGCTGAGTCCTATGCCCTTAATTGATACCGATCTAACACAAATTTATGACTCTGTCTTCCTTCTTCAGAGATTGATATTGCGCAGGCATATACATCCAAGTAATGTTAGATCCTTCTACTAAGAGCACTTACACCGCTTTTCCTACCCACCAAGGACTGATGCAATATAGAACTATGCCCTTCGGTTGGTATCTGCCTAGTGCTACCTACATGAGACTGATAGAGAAAGGTTTGGTAATATGCCATATTGTTTTTCAGTAATTTTGATACCATTTACGTAAGACATCGACGTGAAGCGGCAAATCAAACTCATTAACATCAGTTTACTATGGTTTACGCTCAACATAGCCTCACTGCCAAACCGAAGAAATGGCTTTCTGTGGTATAAAAAGATTAAGATATCTTGGACTGATACTTTCTAATACTCCTGCAGCCTCTCCCAATAAGATCAAAGCTTTATTAGAATTTAACTTCCCCAAAACCAAAAGCTCATGCGTAGCTTTTCTTGGTTTCTGTAAATTTTTATGCATGGTTTATTCCAAACCTTACTGACATACGCATCTATCTCCGACTTCCTTAAAAAGTCTGTGAAAGGAACCTCTTGAACTTTCCGACGTAGCTCGGGAACAGTTTAATGAGATAAAAATATCTTTTTTCGAAAAGACACCTATCTTAAGAATTCCAATAGTAATAAAACATTTTGTTTAAGAAACTGATGCCTCCAATACCTTAGAGTGCGTGTTTACTACAATACTATAAGATGGTACTCCTTCCCTGTATGCTTCCTATGCCGAAACGGTCCTTCCCGCAGAAACGAAGGAATACTCCACCATAGAAAAAGGAATGTTTGGCCCTTGTGTGTAATCTCCAAACTTAAATATTTATTTGCTGGGAAAAGAATTCATTTTAGAACGGACCTTCAACAAACCTTTGATATACTTAAAACTTTAAGGAAACAGACAGTCGCCTCTGAAGTGGAACAAGCACTTCCAGGCTTTTAAGTTTCATATTGTGTATATCAAATGGTTCATATCCAATTATTTCTCCTGACTGGTTAAGTCGTGACAGTCAGTAGAAGATTTTGTTACCTACGTGACTTCCAACATGTTAGAACTTTTTCCTTAGCCTATTCTTCTTATATTCCTTGACTATAAGTCTTGTAAGGGGAGTGTGAGAAGGGAAAAGTTCAATAGATAGGAGTAGTGAGAAGTATAATACGTAACAATTGTTTCATTGCTGGCTACTTGTTAAGGTAGGGAAATCAAGCTCGCCGCAATTCCTACTCCCCCCATCTTTTTTTCTTTCTCCCACCCCGAAAGTGATAGTTTTGATTGCCGGCTGCTTGTTAAGGTAGGGTCAGAGTCCTAGCCCCGCTATCCTATTTCCCCTCCCTTCCTCCCCATTCCTTCCCCCAAAGGGTAATGTGTGGGGCTCTGGTCAAACAGAATCACTCGACTCACAAGCTCCCAACACTACTGTAAGTAACACACCTGATCATATTTTAGTGGACTTATTGGTTGAAAGCTTTCACTTTTGACCAATAATTAACTAGGACGCTTACAGCTTGATAGTTATAAATGTTTTTAAAAATCCACCTACAACTTTTAAGGTATATGTTCTTATCATGGAGAGTGATTTCTTTAAGCAGTTGGGTAATCTGTCTCTCTATTTACAGCTTGAAAGGACAGAGAGGTCCCTGCTAATAATGAGTAGAAATTGAAGGAGACGGATAACGTATCTGCAGGTGTCCCCCAATTCTGATCCACTTAACCTGTATGTGTACATGTAGCAGGATATAACCCCTCATCAATGGAGTGGAAAAAACCTGCTTTCCTGTACTCTGGACGGAAATAAATGATGGCTAGAAAAATCTGTGAAGAACAGATCCTGTGGTTGTCATCAACACCTGCGACCCCCCCCCATCATGAGCACGCTAATGATATCAACAACACGCAGTGTCACCAACAACCAGACACCCAGCTTTATATAAATATATATTAGCGTGAATTCAGATATCATTTAATTTTTCGTTTTTTTTCATTTTCTAAAGGCAGGATTAATATTTCATCTTTAAAGTGGTTTTATATTTATATGTTCTAAATAATAAAGTGTTTATGTTAGTCAGTTTTTGTTCTTTTCTATTCATTAATTTGCCTGAGGAGGAGCCACCTTGTAATGCCTTGTCTGAAGTTGGTACAGGGCTGAGTAAGCCTTCACCAATACTCCCAATGCTGTATGTAAAACTCTGAAGGCAGACCCCTATTTCCCGGTGTCTTTCCCTCTGCTCATATCCATTAAAGCCGTCTACAACCTCTTACTCCACAATAGGCCCCTGTAACTGTTCTCAATCATCCCTGTCAAGCACACACTGCCACCATGCCCCCCCATCTCTCTAAAGCTCCTCTCTCACCACCCAGACTCCTCATATGCATTCTTAGAGCCAAGTATCATCATAAACCTTCCCATCCCCCTCCGTTGTCACCAAATCTTGTCCCTCACCTCCCTATAAACCCCTCGATGTGCTCGAAGAACCCTCAAGCCCACCATTTTCCATTGCAATGCTAACTGGCACCCCACCCCTGCCCTCGCAGGACACGACGAGATGAGCCGATGGCCTATCACTCCCACATACCTCCCTCCAACCCCTCTAAAAACTTTGCCGCATCAAAACCTCTCTTTTGCACTTTCTCATAAGGCGTTCCTCTTTCACTGCTCGACCTCTATATATCAGCACACTGGGGCTCGCCATCCCCCCCTTCCTCTCTCATAATACACCTTTAAAAAAACTGCCCCTTCAAGATACCTGATAGCCCTTTAAGCCAACTGATTCCACGTGCCATCCTTGTTATAACTTAGAACTCTCTAATCCTCGACTTTGCGCGACAACATCCCACAGAATCTCAAACAACATCCCCATTGACTTCCATCCCCTCGCCATAAGCCTTTTCACCATTGTGCAATAGGACCCTCCCCTCAGCATCATGAAGCAACTGAACATGTCAATTTCAATGAACTCTTATACCATATCGGGGGGCCGTCCCTCCAATCCCAAATTCACCAAAACGACCCTATGAATCAGAACACCACAATACCAAAACCCTTACAACTCCACACCACTGCTTTCCCATTTGTCACATATATCCTGTCCACCATGCAGCATACCCCTGCCTCAACAAAGGAGCGCTCGCACCTCCTGCCCACGCCGCCTCCCCCTCCCTCCACATCCACCAACCCCACCCCAGTTAACATCCCAGATCAGAATGCCAGAACAATATCCAGCTCTACCCTAGGTCCACATACCTGCGGGCATATCTGCAATTCCCCAGTCCCCTCACCACACAGCTAATGCTGGAAAGCAACCTAAGTGACACATCTCAACACTTCCACATACAAACTCATGTCTTCAACTCGAAAACTGATCACGCCCTTCACCGCCGACCATAAAACACACAACAAAAGACATCTTTAACCCTTCCCCACGTCCCATCCACCATATAACCCTCCCCCTTCCCCCCTCCTCACAATAATGTACAGTAAACGGGCCTAGCCTTCCCTCAACAAAATAACCGTTCCTCCTTCAATCATCCGTTGAGTGTGCCCCATCTACAGTAAACCCCTCAGTAATCAACATACATCCCCTGCCTTGTGGTTTGTGTGCTCATTGCACAAAGACTATACATTCCCCCCCCCCCCTACCCACCATCCTAATGAAAGCTACACGAAGCCATACACCTTTCTATAATTTCTCAGAACGACCATTGATATTTATAGAGAGACACTATGAATTTGTCAAAGAGGTTTTCCCCCTTTATGTACACAACACCTTTATCCCCTTCCCCTTTATACGTCCCTGATCTCATCACCATAAATGGAGATTGAAGAGATCAAGGGCGTATAAAAGGGAAGGGGATAAAGGTGTTTGTAGTATCATAAAGGAAACCTCCATTGACATATTCCAGAGTCTCTCTATAAATACAATGGTCTGAGAATTATAGAAAGTGTGTATGGCTTCGTGAGCTTCTCATTAGGTATGGTGTAGATGTAGTCTTTGTCAAGAGCACAACCACAAGCAGGGATGTATGTTGATGACTGAGGGGTATACTGTAATATGGGCCCACTCAACGAGATTGAAGGAGGACGGCTATTTTGGTGAGGGAGGCTAGCCCGTTTACTGTACAATATTGTGAGAGGGGGAGGGGAGGGTTATAAGAGTGATGGGACTGGGGAAGGGATAGATTTCTTTTGTGTGTGTTATGGACCGGCGGAGGGGGACAGTCGAGTTAAGAAAGAGTTGTATGTGAAGTGTGAGGTGTGTCACTTAAGTGCTTCCAGCATTAGCAGTGGTGGGAGGGGAGCTGGAATAGCATCATATGCCGCAGGTATGTGGAAACCTAGGGGAGGCAAGAATATTGTTCTGGCATCTGAGGGCCTGTTAACTGGGGTGGGGTTGGTGGATTGGAGGGGGGCGGCGTGGGAGTTGAGCACACCTTTGTGAGGCAGGGTATGCAGCATGGCTGGACAGGATATATGTGACAAGGAAAGCAGTGGTGTGGAGTTGTAAGGGTTTTGGATGTGTTTTTTCTGAACATAGAGTGTGTTTTGGTAATTTGGATTGAGGGACGCGAACAGGTATAAAGACATTGAAATTGAAAGTTCAGTTTGCTTCAAGATGCTGAGGGGAGGGTCCTATTGACAATGTGAAAAGGCTTATGAGGGGATGAACTCCAATGGGAGGAGTGTTTGAGATGGAGGGATGTGCCGGCGAAAGACGAGGATTAGAGAGTTCTAAGTAATACAAGATGGCACGAGAATCAGTGGCTTAAGGCTTATCAGGTATCTTGAGGGGCAGTTAAAGAGTATTATGAGAGAGAAGGGGGATGGAGCCCCAGTGCTGATATAGAGGGAGTGAAGGAAACGCCTAATGGAGAGCAAAACGAGAGGTTTGATGCGGCAAAGTTTTAGAGGGTTGGAGGAGTAAGTGGGTGAAGACATCGGCGTGTGTCCTGCGAGGGCAGGGTGCCAGTGCATGCAATGGAAATGGGTGGCTGAGTGTTCTTGAGGCACATCGAGGGGTATAGGGAGGGACAAGATTTGGTGACAACGGAAGGATGGGAAGGTATGATGAACTGGCCTAAGATGCATGATGAGGAGTCTGGGTGTGAGAGAGGAGGCCTTTAAGAAGATGGGGGGATGGTGCAGTGTGTGCTTGACAGGGATATAGAGAAACATTTACAGGGTCCTATTGAGGAGGAAGAGGTGTAGACGGCTTTAATGGATATGAGCAGGAAAGACACCGGGAAATAGATGTCTGCCCTTCCAGAGTTTTACATACTAGCATTGGGGAGATTGTGAAGGCTTACTCAGCCCTGTATCAACTATCAGACAGCCATTACCAGGCGGCTCCTCCCCCCTCAGGAAAATTCAATGAATAGAAAACAGAACAAAAAGTTTTTATTTTAACTGACAAACATAACAACTTTATATTTAGAAATATAAAATATAAAACACTTAAATATGATAATAGTTAATCCTGCCTTAAAGAAAATGAAAAACGAAAAATATAAATGATATCTGAATTCCACGCTAATATATATATATATAACGCTTGGGTGTCTGGTGTTGGTGACACTGCGTGTTGTTGAAATCATAGCCGTTGCTGATGATGGGGGGGGTCCGCAGGTTTGATGACAACCCACAGGATCGTTCTTCACAGATTTTTCTAGCCATCAATAATCCGTCCAGATGACAGGAAAAGCAGTTTTTTTCCACTCCAATGATGAGGGTTTATAATCCTTCTACATCATACACATACAGGTAAGTGGATCAGAAATTGGGACCATCCAGAACGTAGTCCGTCTCTTCAATTTCTACTCATTGATTTAGCAGGTGACCTCTCTGTCCTTTCAAGCTAGTAAAGAGAGACAGATTACCCATCTGCTTAAGAATCACTCTCCATGATAAGTACTATATCTAAAAGTTGTGGTGATTATTAAACATTTTACCTATCAAGAAAAACTGAAAGGACTAAGTTAATTATTGTCAAAGTGAAGCTATTCAACCAATAAGTCCACTAAAATATATCAGGAGTGTACTTACAGAGTGTAGGAGCTAGTGAGTTCGAGTGACTTACTGTTTGACCAGAGCCCACACATTACCATTCGGGGAATGGGAGAAGGGAGGTGAAAGGCTAGCGGGAGCTAGACTGACCCTACCTAACAAGCAGCCCGCAATCAAACTATCACTTTCCGGGTGGAAAAAAGGATGGGGGGAATAGCGGGAGCTTGACTTACCCTACTTAACAAGTAGGCAGCAAATGAAACTATTGTTTTTACTATATACTTCTCAATACTCCTATCTAGTTGACTTTTTCCCTCACACATCCCCCTTACCAGGACCCTATATCAGGAATATACGAAGAATAGGCAAGGATAAAAGTCTAACATGTGGAAGGTCACGTACGGTAACAATCTCTACTGACTGTCCACGACTTAACCAGTCAGAGAAATAATTGGATGAACATTGAGATATCACAATATGAAACTTAAAAGCCTGGAGTGCCAATGTCCACCTCAAGAGGCGACAGTTGGTTCCCTTAAAAGTTTCTAAGTATATCAAGGTTGTGTCCGTTTCTAAAATGAATTCTTTCCCCAGCAAATAACATTTAAGTTTGGAGATAACCCACCAAGGCCAAACAGTTCCTTTCTATGGTGGAGTATCTCGTTTCTGCGGAAGGAGTTTCCGGCATAGGAAGCATACAGGGAAGGGAGTACCATCATAGCATTGTAAGTAACACCGCACCTAAGCCAGTATTGGAGGCATCAGTATCTTAAACAAAATGTTAATATTAATAACTGGAATCTTAAAAATAGGTCTTTCGAAAAGATACTTTTAATCTTCATTAAACTTTCCCGAGCTACGTCGGAAAGTTCAAGAGGTTCCTTCACAGACCTTTTTAAGGAAGTCGGATCAGATGCCTGTAAGATCATTAAGAGTTGGAATAACCATTGCATAAAAATTTACAGAACAAGAAAGCTACGCATGAGCTTCTTGGTTTTTTGGGAAGTTAACTTCTAATAAGCTTTGATCTTACTGGGGAGAGGCTGCAGAGAGTTATTAAAAGTATCAGTCCAAAGAATCTAATCTTGTTATACACCAAGAAAGTCATTTCTTCAGTTTGCAGTGAGGCTATGTGAGCGTAACCTACGTAAAACTGATGTTAATGTTTGATATGCTCGCTCACGTCGATGTCATTACGTAAATGTATCAAAATAAACTGAAACATTTGCATATTACCCAAGACCCTTTCTCATCAGTCTCATGTAGTAGCACAGGAAGATACCCAAACCGAAGCATAGTCTATATTGCATCATCCCTGTTGGGTAGGAAAAGCGGTGTAGTGCATAGAAAGAGGATCTAACATTACTTGATGATATGCCTGCGCAAATCCCCAATCTCTGAAAAGAAGGAAGAGGCATAAAATTTGTGTAGATCGTATCAATTAAGGGCATAGGCCTCCAGCATCCACCGAGTTATAGTCATTAAGGCCTCTGAAGTCATAGCAAGTCTATTGAATTATCCTCTTCTTAACCAGGACTGCTGGAGAACAATATGCCCGATACGAAGTGTTCAGATGATTTCAGTTTTTAATAATTTGTCTACCTCTCGGTCAAATGCATCCCTACAGGTGAACTGGAACTGGTATAAATTTCGTTTGATAGTATGTGCCCGTCCCTAATTCAATCTTAATGGACTACCGTGGAGGTAACCCTGAATATCAGAAAGAACGTCTGAAAAGTTACTCCACACATAAATAATGTTTGTTGCGCCCGAGTGGTCAAGAGTCACCAAGTCATGTAGTTCTCATCGTAGTCTAAGTTAGAGGTGTCAATACGCACATCGTTACATTCTTCAGTTTTTTATCAAGTTCGTGTGAAAAACTAAGTCAAAGTATATTAAGCAGTTAACCGAATTTCTTCGTTAATCTTTCTTAAGGATGTATATGATAAGCTTAGGGTTCCCCTTTACTTCTATGATGTGGTCACCTTTCCATCACAAATTTTAATACCTTTATAAGGACCATCCATGCTACTCATAATTTATTTGACATGATAGGCAAAAGTACAAGTACTTCATCTCCAACATTAAAAACTTCTCTAGACTTTTGAAGTCAATTAGTTTTGTACTGGTCCTTGACAAGCTAAAGTTTTTCGAAACTATGTCCAGAGGTCCCTTCAAGTTTGGATCTAAGGTCAAGAGAAACTGTAGAAGACTGAACCTCAGCACTCACCTCCTCATTAGTCCATAAGTCATGACGATGGACAGTGGACCTCTGGCCTGTCTACCATAGATAAGTTCAAAGGTGGAAAACCCCAAGAGAGCACTGGAACTTCCCTCAGCAAACAAAGCACAGGTAGGTAACGATGCTACTCCTTAGGTTTAAGGAGCCAAGTTTTTCCTAAAATGGACTTGAGAATCGAATGCTTGGCGCGCAATCCTCCCATTACAGCTGGGATGATAGGGTTTTGTGAAGAGAGGCTTCACTCCCAGAAGTTGGTAAAGATGTTGCATTACGGTCAGATGTGAATTGTGTCCCACAGTCTGACAAATATCTCTAGGGATGCCCACTCTGGAGAAGATGGACAAAAGGCTTCGGCCACCTCTGTAGTAGTTATGGTCTTTAAGGTATGCTTCAGAAACTCGAAGCAAAAACAACTACAAATTAAATAAACAAAAAGGCACAATACCGTGAACTGGAGCGCTACCAAATAACCCGCACATAAAAAGGAGAAGCTTACGACGACGTTTCGGTTCCGACTTGGACCATTGTGACAAAGTCACACTAAAGAGTGGAGCATGACGTGCATATATAGGCAGGGAAGAGTAGGAGGTAAGTAGTAAGTAGTAGTAGTAGTACAAGAATTGAATAATAATACCGACACGATGAAATTAAAGACACATCACAACACCATGGCATCCCACCGTAGACGTTTCCGCCATCCGCCAGCCACTGGATGGCGAAACGTCACACAAAGACAACCAAGACGCCGCACATGTGGTCTTAATTTCATCAGTAGTTGTAGTAGAAGAAGAAGAGTAGTAGTAATGGTAGTGGTAGAAGTGGGAAAAAAGGAAGACGAGCCAGTCAAATAAAAAGGAAGGGGAGCCTGCAAGAGAGCTAGAAACCCACAGAGGAGAGGCAAGCGCACAGAGGTGCGTGAAAGGGGAAGTGGTGAAATAAAATAAAAGAAGAGGAACAGAAAACGAGACAGGAGAGGAAAGACAACCCAAGGAGAAAAGGAGAGGGGAAAAGGGGGAAGAGAAGAAGAAGAAAGAAGAAAAAAGAAAAAAGAAGAAGAAGAAAAAGAAGAAGAAAAGAAGAAGAAAAAAGAAGAAAAGAAGAAGAAGAAGAAGAAGAAATGAGGATTCGGGTTAATTTCACGGGTGTTTTCTGAATTTTTGGAGCATTTTACAATGTAGTGGGAGAGGAAGGCATCTACAGAGACGAAGCCAGGGCTAAGGTTCATAAAAGGGAAAAGTTGTGTATTAGAGAGGTTTCAACTAAACGGCGACTGTTTGAGTTGGAAGTAGGGAAGACAGTTTTAGCAGAAGACCAGTCAATAGGATGGCTATGATCTCTGACGTGACAGAAAAGAGCATTGTTAGTGTCGGCAAGCCTAACACTATTTTTGTGCTCCCTAAGTCTGTCAGAAAGAGATCGACCAGTTTCTCCGAAGTATTGAAGAGGACAGGAGGAGCAAGAAATAGAGTAGACACCAGGAACACTGTAGAGGGAGGAGAGGTATGAACGAGATTAGTGCGAAGAGTGTTAGTCGGCGGAAGGTAAGCTTGATGTCTAAGGGACGGAGAGAATTGTTGAGATTAAGAACACCGGAAATGTAGGGAAGGCAGAGGATAGAAGAGTTCCCATGAGTAGAGAGTTTGGGAGAGAAGAAATTGCGTTTAGCACGTGAGAGGGCAGAGTCTATGAAATGGGAAGGGTAGCCAAGACGGAGAAACGAATATGAAGAGTGGAAATTTCTGCTGGAAGGAACTGAAGATCACAGATGCGGAGGGCACGGAGAAAAGAGGGAGATAAGAACACTTTTCTTGACAGGGAAGCATGATAGGAAAAGTAGTGAATGTACATGCCACTGTGCATAGGTTTACGGTAAACGGAAAAGGAAAAACCTGTATCTGAGCGGTGACATGGACATCAAGGAAAGGAAGTAAGGAATTAGATTCCCATTCAGCTTTAAACTTAATGGAAGGGGCAAGATTGTTAAGAGCTTCAAGAAAAGGTTGGAAGAGACTGGAGTCATGAGGCCACAGAGCAAAGATGTCATCCACATAGCGGAGCCAGAGTGAAGGTTGCACATCGAGGGTAGGAAGAAGAACAGTCTCGAAGTATTCCATGTAAAGATTAGCAAGGACAGGAGAGAGAGGAGAGCCCATAGCGACACCGAAGGTTTGAGAATAATATTTCCTTGGAAGGAAAAGGAGTTAGAGTCCACACAGAGGCGGATCAGATCAAGAAAGACATCAGTGGGGATAGGGAGATGAAGAAACCCTTCATGGGCCTTCTCTCTAAGAAATCAAGGATATCATCAAGAGGGACATTGGTGAAGAGGGACTCAACGTCAAGACTAAGCATCTTACAGTTGGGAGAGAGCGAACCCGTTCAATGAAGTCTTGAGAGTGACGGAGGTGGCAGAGAAAAAGTACCAAGAAAGGGAGTGAGGGTTTTGGCCAGCCAAGAAGCAAGAGAATAAGAGACAGAACCTCTAGAGGATATGATAGGACGAAGAGGAATATCAGGTTTATGAGATTTGGGAAGGCCAAAACTCATAAACATGATAATAATTTTGTTAATAGTATTAATTAATTATTTTAATTTTAATTAATTTAAGTTTATTATTATTATTTTATCATTAATATTAATAATTGTTATTTATAATTCATCATTTGCTAATTTGGATTCAAGAGCGTCAACCTCAACAGTGTGTACGGTGGTGCTATTCCCACTCCAGCCTCCCTGAAAGTAGCCAGGGTGTTGTTATTCCCACTCCAGCCACCCTGACAGCAGCCACGGTGGTGTTATTCCCCCTCCAGCCTCCCTGACAGTAGCCACAGTGGTGTTATTCCCACTCCAGCCACCCTGACAGTAGTCACGGTGGTGTTATTCCCACTCCAGCCACCCTGACAGCAGCCACGGTGGTGTTATTCCCACTCCAGCCTCCCTGACAGTAGCCACGGTGATGTTATTCCCACTCCAGCCTCCCTGCCTCCCTGACAATAGCCACGGTGGTGTTATTCCGACTCCAGCCTCCCTGACAGTAGCCACGGTGATGTTATACCCACTCCAGCCTCCTTGACAGTAGCCACGGTGGTGCTATTCCCACTCCAGCCTCCTTGACAGAAGCCAGGGTAGTGTTATTCCCACTCCAGCCTCCTGACAGAAGCCAGGTGGGGCTAT
>NC_069480.1:323310-339779 GCF_026875155.1 Cherax quadricarinatus
TATATCTTATATATATATATTATATATATATATATATATATATTTTATATATATATATATATATATATATTATTATATATATATATATAATTTATATATAATAATTAATATATATATAATACAAGGTATAACAGGACTAGCAGACATCACGACATTACTACTATATAGAAAGCAGCTTGTTGTGCATAGCATCTGGGGCAAATTAGGTCATTTTTTGCGAGGATACGACCCACACCAGTCAATATCACCCAGGTCCCCATTTTATAGTGATGGGTGAATATTCACAACCAGTGAAAGGGAAAAACACTTTCAATGTTTCCACCCTTACCGTGAATCTAACCCGGATACTCCCCTTTGTGATGTGAAAGCTTTTGCCACCAGGCCGCGGGCCTGAATATACAAAATACTGGAAAGGATATTTTTCCCCCCATTTAAATACAGCTCAGTAATGGAATGAGATTAGTGAGAACAAAATCCTATTTGGGTCAAAATTAAGGTATTCTTGCCTTCCCATTCCCACTTGCCCATTCCCCGAAACTAATTTTTAATTAATAAAAAAGGACATTCAGCGTCCCTACAGTTTTGTTTCTGTAAAGATTGTTTTGGTACAGGTTAATGCCAGAGAGTGTTCGCTGGTTAGTGTCCCAGGGTCGTCATGATGAAGCGAAGAACATTATGAAGAGAGTCAAAGATGTTGAGGTCCTCAAACATCTGCAGGATGATCATATTGTCCAGGTAATCTGACTTTAATTTTCTTGTTATCACTGATAAACAATATATGAAGTGATAATTCACAACTAACCTGCACTAAAGACAATGACTAATAATGATACAAGTTAGACACGAACCTAGTCATTCATTGCAGTCTTCTAAGTGTGAAATATTCGTGTATTGTTCTAGTTAGGATATTGTACGAGGAGTCTTCTAAGTGTGAAATATTCGAGTATTGTTCTAGTTAGGATATTGTACGAGGAGTCTTCTAAGTGTGAAATATTCGTGTATTGTTCTAGTTAGGTATTTTACGAGGAGTTTTTCTAAGTGTAAAATATTCGAGTATTGTTTAGTTAGGATATTGTACGGGGAAAGTCTTCTAAGTGTGAAATATTCGTGTATTGTTCTAGTTAGGATATTGTACGAGTTATAGTATTTACTTAGACACATTATTAATCAACTCTTGAGATAGAGAATCCATTTAAATTAATGGCTCATTCGTTATTTTTCTTAACAGGTTTGTTCGGCTGATGCAACTCTGCTGGTATCCAACTTTTACAACTTGGACTTTGTGAATCAAACTATACAAGAAACAAAGATCAATAAGATGTTGTGACCTCTTGAGATCCCTGTTATGAGGATCCGAATCATTAAACTTGTTTTTCTTATGGTAAGTATAAAGAGTAACAGATTAAAACCATTGCAATGGATTTTTTCTCCTTTGTTGAAGGTTACCCGGAAAATATTCTTATTTGATTACCCTTTAATATACTTTTTAATTTTTATTAACATACCGGACGATTCCCACCAAGGCAGGGTCGCCACCAAGGCAGGGTGACCACCAAGCCAGGGTGACCCCCAAGGCAGGGTTTGGGCCCCCAAGGCAGGGTGACCCCCAAGCCAGGGTGGCCACCAAGGCAGGGTGGCCACCAAGCCAGGGTGGCCACCAAGGCAGGGTGGCCACCAAGGCAGGGTGGCCCCCCAATTCCCGGGTGGCCACCAAGCCAGGGTGGCCACCAAGGCAGGGTGGCCACCAAGGCAGGGTGGGCCACCAAGCCAGGGGACCACCAAGGCCCGGGTGGCCACCAAGCCAGGGTGGCCACCAAGCCAGGGTGGGGCCACCAAGACAGGGTGGCCAACCCAAACCAGGGTGGCCACCAAGCCAGGGTGGCCACCAAGGCAGGGTGGCCACCAAGGCAGGGTGGCCACCAAGGCAGGGGTGGCCACCAAGGGGAGGGTGACCACCAAGGCAGGGTGGCCACCAAGGCACAGTGGCCACCAAGGGGAGGGTGGCCACCAGCCAGGGGGGCCACCAAGCCAGGGTGGCCACCAAGGGAGGGTGGCCACCAAGGCAGGGTGGCCACCAAGGCAGGGTGGCCAACAAGGCAGAGTGGCAACCACGGCACAGTGGCCACCAAATCAGAGTGGCCACTAAGGCAGAGTGGCCACCAAACCAGAGTGGCTACCAAAGCAGGGTGGCCACCAAGGCAGGGTGACCACCAAGGCAGGGTGACCACCAATGCAGGGTGACCACCAAGGCAATGTGACCACCAAGGCAGGGTGGCCACCAAGCCAGGGTGACCACTAAGACAGGTTGGCCCACCAAGGCAGGATGACCACCAAGACATGTTGGCCCCCAAGGCAGGGTGGCCACCAAGGCAGGGTGGCCACCAACGCAGGGTGAAAACCAAGGCAGGGTAACCACCAACGCAGGGTGGCCACCAAGGCAGGGTGGCCACCATGGCAGGATGACCACCAAGGCAGGGTGGCCACCAAGACAGGTTGGCTCACCAAGGCAGGATGACCACTAAGGCAGGGTGACCACCAAGGCAGGTTGGCCACAAAGGCAGAGTGGCCACTAAGGCAGAGTGGCCACAAAGGCAGAGTGGCCACCAAGACAGAGTGGCCACCAAGGCAGAGTGGCCACCAAGGCAGAGTGGCCACCAAGGCTGAGTGGCCACCAAGGCTGTGTGACCACCAAGGCAGGGTGGCCACCAAAGCAGGGTGGCCTCCAAGGCAGGGTGGCCACCAACGCAGAGTGGCCGCCAAGGCAGGGTGGCCACCCCAAAGGGAGAGTTGGGGCCCCCAAGGCAGAGTAGCCACCAAGGGCGAGTGGCCCCAAGGCAGGGTGGCCACCAAGCAAGGGTGTCCCCAAAGGCAGGGTGGTCACCCTTGCAGGGTGGCCACCAAGGCAGAGTGGCCATCAAGGCAGAGTGGCCACCAAGGCAGAGTGGCCACCAAGGCAGAGTGGCCACGAAGGCAGGGTGGCCATCAAGGCAGAGTGGCCACCAAGGCAGGGTGGCCACCAAGGCAGGGTGGCCTCCAAGGCAGGGTGGCCACCAAGGCAGGGTGGCCCCCAAGGCAGGGTAACCACCAACGCAGGGTGACCACCAACGCAGCGTGACCACCAAGGCAGGGTGGCCACCAAGGCAGGGTGACCACCAAGACAGGTTGGCCCACCAAGGCAGGATGACCACCAAGACAGGTTGGCCCCCCAAGGCAGGGTGGCCACCAAGGAAGGGTGGCCACCAAGGCAGGGTGACAACCACTGCAGGGTGACCACCAAGGCAGGGTGGCCACCAAGGCAGGCTGGCCACCAAGGCAGGATGACCACCAAGGGAAAGGGGGACCCCCAAGGGAGGGTGACACCAAGGGAGGTTGGCCACCAAGGCAGGATGACCACTAAGGCAGGGGCCACCAAGGCAAAGGGTGGCCCAACAAGACGGGTGACCACCAGGCAATGTGACCACCAAGGCAGGTTGGCTCACCAAGGCAGGGTGACCACCAAGGCAGGGTGACCACCAAGGCAGGGTGGCCACCAAGACAGGGTGACCACCAAGGCAATGTGACCACCAAGGCAGGTTGGCCCACCAAGGCAGGATGACCACCAAGACAGGTTGGCCCCCCAAGGCAGGGTGGCCACCAAGGCAGGGTGGCCACCAAGGCAGGGTGACAACCACTGCAGGGTGACCACCAAGGCAGGGTGACCACCAAGGCAGAGTGGCACCAAGGCAGGGTGGGCCACCAAGCAGGTTGCCTCAAGGCCAAGGGTGGCCACCAAGGCAGGGTGGCCACCAAGGGGGGTACCACCAACGCAGGGGCCACCAAGGCAGGTGTGACCACCAAGGCAGAGTGGCCACCAAGGCGGGTGACCACCAAGGCAGGGTGACCACCCCAAGGGGGCAGGGGTGACCACCAAGGCAGGATGGCCAACCAAGGCAGAGTGACCACCAAGGCAGGGTGACCACCAAGGCAGGGTGACCACCAAGGCAGGATGACCACCAAGGCAGGATGGCCACCAAGGCAGAGTGGCCACCAAGGCAGGGTGACCCCCAAGGCAGGGTGGAAACCCCCAAGGCAGGATGGCCACCAAGGCAGGATGGCCACCAAGGCAGAGTGACCACCAAGGCAGGGTGACCACCAAGGCAGGGTGACCACCAAGGCAGGGTGACCACCAAGGCAGGATGGCCACCAAGGCAGGGTGACCACCAAGGCAGAGTGGCCACCAAGGCAAGGTGGCCCCAAAAAGAGATAACTTTCACCATCATTCACTCCATCTCTGTCTTGCCAGAGGGATGCTGTACACTACAGTTATAAAACTGTAACATTAACACCCCTCCTTCAGAGTGCTGACATTAACAATGCTTCTCTAAAATTAAATATTCATTGCTGGGGTGAGAGTTAGGTGAAAAAAAACTTAGATGTCAAGGAACCATAATATTAAAAAAACATTTCTTGTATTCATATATAGAATTCTGTTTTTTTTTTACCTGAAGACTTTGGTAGGCAGTGTTTTTATTACTGGTATGAGAAGTCGATGAATGTACTTGGAAAGCATTTCGGGGGTCAACGCCCCCGCGGCCCGGTCTGTGACCAGGTCTCTTGGTGGATCAGAGCCGCAGGCAAACCGACGTAGGAACCACAGCCCGGTTGGTCAGGTACTGACTTTAGGTGTCTGTCCAGCGCCCTCATGACGACAACCATAGGTCTATTGGCAATCCCCCTTATATGAGTATAGATAATTATAATATTTACAATACAGTTTCCACTTTGTGTTCCGTATTATTTTTAACAAACTGGCCGTGACCCACCATGACAAAGTGACCTTCCAAAATTCTGAGACCCACCATGGTAAAGTGACCTCCACAAAACTCTGTGACCCACCACGGCAAAGTGACCTCCCAAAACTCTGTGACCCACAATGACAGAGTGACCTCCCCAAAACTCTGTGACCCACCATGGCAAAGTGACCATCCAAAACTCTGTGACCCACCATGGCAAAGTGACCTAAAATTCTATGACCCATCATGGCAAAGTGACCTTCCAAAACTCTGTGACTCACCATGGCAAAGTGACCTCCCAAAACTCTGTGACCCACCATGACAAAGTGACCTTCCAAAACTCTGTGACTCGCCATGGCAGAGTGACCTCCCCAAAACTCTGTGACCCACCATGGCAAAGTGACCTCCCAAAACTCTGTGACCAACCATGGCAGAGTGACCTCCCCAAAACTCTGTGACCCACCATGGCAAAGTGACCTCCCAAAACTCTGTGACCCACCATGACATAGTGACCTCCCCAAAACTCTGTGACCCATCATGGCAAAGTGACCTCCCGAAAACTCTGTGACCCACCATGGCAGAGTGACCTTCCAAAACTCTGTGACCCACCATGGCAAAGTGACCATCCAAAACTCTGTGACTCACCATGGCAAAGTGACCTCCCAAAACTCTGTGACCCACCATGGCAAAGTGACCTTCCAAAACTCTGTGACTCGCCATGGCAAAGTGACCTCCCAAAACTCTGTGACCCACCATGGCAAAGTGACCTTCCAAAACTCTGTGACTCACCATGGCAAAGTGACCTCCCAAAACTCTGTGACCCACCATGGCAAAGTGACCTTCCAAAACTCTGTGACTCGCCATGGCAAAGTGACCTCCCAAAACTCTGTGATCCACCATGACAGAGTGACCTCAAAACTCTGTGACCCACCATGGCAAAGTGACCTCCCGAAAACTCTGTGACCCACCATGACAGAGTGACCTTCCAAAACTCTGTGACCCACCATGGCAAAGTGACCTCCCAAGACACTGTGACCCACCATGGCAAATTGACCTCCCCAAAACTCTGTGACCCACCATGGCAAAGTGACCTCCCAAAACTCTGTGACCCACCATGACAGAGCGACCTTCCAAAACTCTGTGACCCACCATGGCAGAGTGACATCCCAAAACTCTGTGACCCACCATGGCAAAGTGACCTCCGAAAACTCTGTGACCAACCATGGCAGAGTGACCTCCCCAAAACTCTGTGACCCACCATGGCAAAGTGACCTCCCAAATCTCTGTGACCCACAATGACAGAGTGACCTCCCCAAAACTCTGTGACCCACCATGGCAAAGTGACCTCCCCGAAACTCTGTGACCCACCATGGCAAAGTGACCTCCCGAATACTCTGTGACCCACCATGACAGAGTGACCTTCCAAAACTCTGTGACCCACCATGGCAAAGTGACCTCCCAAGACACTGTGACCCACCATGGCAAATTGACCTCCCCAAAACTCTGTGACCCACCATGGCAAAGTGACCTCCCAAAATTCTGTGACCCACCATGACAGAGCGACCTTCCAAAACTATGTGACCCACCATGGCAAAGTGACCTCCCAAAACTCTGTGACCCACCATGGCAGAGTGACCTCCCAAAACTCTGTGACCCACCATGGCAAAGTGACCTCCCAAAACTCTGTGACCAACCATGGCAGAGTGACCTCCCTAAAACTCTGTGACCCACCATGGCAAAGTGACCTCCCAAAACTCTGTGACCCACCATGACAGATTGACCTCCCCAAAACTCTGTGACAAACCATGGCAAAGTGACCTCCCCAAAACTCTGTGACCCACCATGGCAAAGTGACCTCCCCAAAACTCTGTGACCCACCATGGCAGAGTGACCTTCCAAAACTCTATGGCCCACCATGACAAAGTGACCTCCCCAAAACTCTGTGACCCACCATGGCAGAGTGACGTTCCAAAACTCTCTGACCCACAATGGCAAAGTGACCTCCCCAAAACTCTGTGACCCACCATGACAGAGTGACCTCCCCAAAACTCTGTGACCCACCATGGCAGAGTGACCTTCCAAAACTCTATGGCCCACCATGACAAAGTGACCTCCCCAAAACTCTGTGACCCACCATGGCAGAGTGACGTTCCAAAACTCTCTGACCCACAATGGCAAAGTGACCTCCCCAAAACTCTGTGACCCACCATGACAGAGTGACCTCCCCAAAACTCTGTGACCCACTATGGCAGAGTGACCTTCTCAAAACTCTGTGACCCACCATGACAGAATGACCACACCAAAACTCTGCGACCCACCATGGTAGAGTGACCTCAAAACTCTGTGACCCAACATGACAGCAACCTCCCCCAAACTCTGTGACCCCCCATGACAGAGTGACCTCCCCAAAACTCTGTGACCCACCATGGCAGAGTGACCTCAAAAATCTGTGACCCACAATGACAGTGACCTCTCAAAGCTCTTTGACCCACCATGGCAGAGTGACCTCCCCAAAATTCTGTGACCCACCATGGCAGAGTGACCTCCTCAAAACTCTGTGACTCACAATGCCAGTGACCTCCCCAAAACTCTGTGACCCACTATGGCAGAGTGACCTCAAAACTCTGTGACCCACCATTGGAGAGTGACCTCAAAACTCTGTGACTCACAATGCCAGTGACCTCCCCAAAACTCTGTGACCCACTATGGCAGAGTGACCTCCTCAAAACTCTGTGACCCACCATGACAGTGACCTCTCCAAAACTCTGTGACCCACTATGGCAGAGTGACCTCCTCAAAACTCTGTGACCCACCATGACAGTGACCTCCCCAAAACTCTGTGACCCACTATGGCAGAGTGACCTCCTCAAAACTCTGTGACCCACCATGACAGTGACCTCTCCAAAACTCTGTGACCCACCATGACAGAGTGACCTCCCCAAAACTCTGTGACCCACCATGGCAGAGTGACCTCCTCAAAACTCTGTGACCCATTATGGCAGAGTGACCTCCCCAAAACTCTGTGACCCACCATGACAGTGACCTCCCCAAAACTCCATGACCCACCATGGCAGAGTGACCTCCCCAAAACTCTGTGACCCACTATGGCAGAGTGACCTCCTCAAAACTCTGTGACCCACCATGACAGTGACCTCTCCAAAACTCTGTGACCCACCATGACAGAGTGACCTCCCCAAAACTCTGTAACCCACCATGTCAGAGTGACCTCCTCAAAACTCTGTGACCCACTATGGCAGAGTGACCTCCTCAAAACTCTGTGACTCACAATGACAGTGACCTCCCCAAAACTCTGTGACCCACTATGGCAGAGTGACCTCCTCAAAACTCTGTGACCCACAATGGCAGAGTGACGTTCCAAAACTCTCTGACCCACTATGGCAGAGTGACCTCCCCAAAACTCTGTGACCCACCATGGCAGAGTGACGTTCCAAAACTCTCTGACCCACAATGGCAAAGTGACCTCCCCAAAACTCTGTGACCCACCATGGCAGAGTGACCTCCTCAAAACTCTGTGACCCACCATGGCAGAGTGACCTCCCCAAAACTCTGTGACCCACCATGACAGTGACCTCCCCAAAACTCCATGACCCACCATGGCAGAGTGACCTCCCCAAAACTCTGTGACCCACTATGGCAGAGTGACCTCCTCAAAACTCTGTGACTCACAATGACAGTGACCTCCCCAAAACTCTGTTACCCACTATGGCAGAGTGACCTCCTCAAAACTCTGTGACCCACCATGACAGTGACCTCTCCAAAACTCTGTGACCCACCATGACAGAGTGACCTCCCCAAAACTCTGTGACCCACCATGTCAGAGTGACCTCCTCAAAACTCTGTGACCCACCATGGCAGAGTGACCTCCCCAAAACTCTGTGACCCACCATGACAGTGACCTCCCCAAAACTCCATGACCCACCATGGCAGAGTGACCTCCCAAAAACTCTGTGACCCACCATGGCAGAGTGACCTCCTCAAAACTTTGTGACTCACAATGACAGTGACCTCCCCAAAACTCTGTGACCCACTATGGCAGAGTGACCTCCTCAAAACTCTGTGACCCACCATGACAGTGACCTCTCCAAAACTCCATGACCCACCATGGCAGAGTGACCTCCTCAAAACTCTGTGACCCACCATGGCAGAGTGACCTCCTCAAAACTCCATGACCCACTATGGCAGAGTGACCTCCCCAAAACTCTGTGACCCACCATGGCAGAGTGACCTCCTCAAATCTCTGTGACCCACCATGACAGTGACCTCCCCAAAACTCCATGACCCACCATGGCAGAGTGACCTCCTCAAAACTCTGTGACCCACCATGGCAGAGTGACCTCCCAAAACTCCATAACCCACCATGGCAGAGTGACCTCCTCAAAACTCTGTGACCCACCATGGCAGAGTGACCTCCCAAAACTCCATGACCCACCATGGCAGAGTGACCTCCTCAAAACTCTGTGACCCTCCATTGCAGAGTGACCTCCCCAAAACTCTGTGACCCACCATGACAGTGACCTCCCCAAAACTCCATTACCCACCATGACAGTGACCTCCCCAAAACTCCATGACCCACCATGACAGAGTGACCTCCTCAAAACTCTGTGACCCACCATGACAGTGACCTCCCCAAAACTCCATGACCCACCATGGCAGAGTGATCTCCTCAAAACTCTGTGACCCACCATGGCAGAGTGACCTCCTCAAAACTCTGTGACCCACCATGGCAGAGTGACCTCCTCAAAACTCTGAAACATTTACCATCACCCATTTAAAAGCTGCCTTGCCAGAAGATCGAAGAAATTAAAATTCGATGGATCCTATGTCATGTAACAACCATATCATATTCTCAGAGTGAATGTACTCTACTTCCAACCTTCAGAAATACTTCTTGTACTCTAGTAATGTTAGTCCGACACATTTCTGCAGACACCTGCAACTATATTAGTCATTACTAGATACTGAACACCTGCTCAGTTGGAAGTGACACATCTTGTTATAATGTTTTTATATCTTCTGGCATTAGTATTTTTTATATTACTGACTGTTATTGTTAACAACAACAATAATAATAATAATAATAATAATAATAATAATAATGATTTATTATTATTATTATTATTATTATTATTATTATTATTATTATTATTATTATTATTATTATTATTATGTTCGTGGAGGAGGGCACTAACTCCATAAAGGTTATACAGCACCAAAGAGAAAATATGGTTACATTCCAAGGAACAGAAATTTCAGTCCAGTTTTGTGGATCAAGAGTCACTGACCCACATCAGTGATTCTCCACTGAAGGGACTGAACTTGGATGATTGGCCGGAACGTGTCCTGGCCCGGGTCTTTTCCAAATACAAGGATATATACATCTTTTGAAACCCTGGCTGTGAGAGTTGAACGTCTGGTTGGCATTTAGTGGGGAGATCAATATTTTACTGTTTCATGCACTGAATAATTCACACAAGGTTATCACCTCATGTGATTTGTTGCGACCATCGCTTCTGTAGTCAAGAGTATTGAGGATAGTGACTCTGTGGCAACAGTCGTTATAATTACAGTTTTCTGGGGTCGCTTTACACTTAATGGCCAGTTCTTCAAGGTACATCTCCGCTGTAAACCCATTTATGACCATTCAGTGGTCGCCTTACCCTCAATGACCAGCTCTTCAAGGTACATCTCCCCTGTAAACCCACTTATGACCATTCTGGAGTCGCCTTGCCCTCAATAGCCAGTTCATAAAGGCACATTTCCCATGTAAACCTATTTATGACCATTCTGGGGTTGCCATGTCCTCAATGGCTACTTCTCCAAGGTATGTCTCCTCTGTAAGCCCATTTATGACCATTCAATGGTCGAAGTACCCTTAATGGCCACTTCTTGATAGTACATCTAACCGTAAACTCATTCATGACCATCCTGGGTCGCCTTACCCTCAATGGCCAGTTCTTAAAAGTACATCTTCCCTGAAAACCCTTTTATGACAATTCTGGGGTCGCCTTACACTCAAAGCCCAGTTCTTCAGGGTACATCTCCCCTATAAACACATTTATGGCCATTCTGGGGTCGCCTTAACCTCAATGGCCCGTGCTTCAATGCAAGTTTCCCAGCTGTCCAAGGTACATCCCCACCGTAAACCTATTCATTACCATTCTGGGCTCGCCTTACCCTCATAAGAACATAAGAACGAAGGAACACTGCAGAAGGCCTACTGGCCCATGCGAGGCAGGTCCAAGTCTCCTACCGGCTTAAGCCAATGCACCCAACCTAGTCAGGTCAGGTCACATTGACTTAAGGGAGGAACACGGCAACCGACCTTGAAGCACAAGCTATCAGGTCTAACTCACACCCACCCACATCTACTCATGTATTTATCCAACCTATTTTTAAAGCTACACAACGTTCTGGCCTCTAAAAACTGTACTCGGGAGTTTGTTCCACTCATCCACAACTCTATTACCAAAACCAGTACTTTCCTATATCCTTCCTGAATCTGAATTTTTCCAACTTAAAACCATTGCTGCGAGTCCTGTCTAGGCTAGATATTTTCAGCACACTATTTACATCCCCTTTATTTACTTCTGTCTTCCATTTATACACCTCAATCATATCCCCCCTAATTCTACGTCTTTCTAGAGAGTGCAGTTTCAGGGCCCTTAGTCTATCCTCATAGGGAAAGTTTCTGATACATGGGATCAACTTTGTCATCCTCCTTTGTACATTTTCCAGAGAATTTATATCCGTTCTGTAATACGGTGACCAAAAACTGTGCAGCATAATCTAAAATGAGGCCTAACCAAGGATGTATAGAGTTGAAGAACAACCTGAGGACTCCTATTATTTATGCTTCTTGATATGAAGCCAAGGATTCTATTAGCTTTATTGCGAACACTTATGCACTGTTGTCTTGGTTTCAGATTACTGCTAACCAGAACTCCTAAATCTTTTTCGCAATCCGTAATATTAAGATCTACATTATTTAGTTTATATGTGGCATGGTTATTGTCCTGTCCAACATTTAGAACTTTGCATTTGTCTATATTAAACTGCATCTCCACTTCTCCGACTACTGCATCAGTCTATTCAAATCTTCCCGGAGTGCTCGAATGTCCTCGTCAGAATGAATTCGACGGCCTTTTTTGGTGTCATCGGCCAAACTTGCCGATGTCGCTCTTTATGCCCTCATCTATGTCGTTTATGTAGATGTGAACAGCAGGGGGCCCAACACTGACCCTGTGGAACACCGCTCGTGACGCTTCCCCACTCTGATTTCTCCCCATTTATGCAAACTCTCTGCTGCCTATTTGTCAACCATGCCTCTATCCAGGAAAAAATTTCTCCTCCTATTCCATGTGCTTTAATTTTCCTCAATAGTCTCTGATGTGGGACCCTGTCAAAGCCTTACTGATGTCCATATATACACAATATCATATTCATTACCATGATCTACCTCCTCAAATACCTTAGTGAAAAAAAATTAATAAATTCGTAAGGGAGGAACGCCCTTTGTAAAACCATGCTGAGATTCGTTGATTAATTTATGCTTTTCAAGGTGACTACGAACTGCCTCGGCAATTATTGATTCCATAAATTTTCCCACTATGGAGGTTAGGCTTATTGGTCTATAGTTCGAAGCTAAGGACTGTCACCTGTTTTTGAAAATAGGTATCACATTTGCCATTTTCCACTTATCTGGCACCATGCCAGTTTGTAGTGATATGTTGAAAAGATTAGCCAAAGGTGTGCTAAGCTCCTCTTTACATTCCTTTAGAACCCTTGCATACAGTTCATCAGGGCCTGGGGATTTGTTAGGTTTTAATTTATCTATTTGCCTAAGGACCATGTCACTTGTGACCCTAATCGTGCACAGTTTATTATCGTCCTGTTCTACATAATTTATCATTACTGGAATATCGCTGGTATCCTCCTGTGTAAAACTGAGAGGAAGTATGTGATAAAAATTCTACACATTTCCTTATCACTGTCAGTGAGCTGACCGAGGAACTTTTGAGTGGGCCTTATCTTGTCCCTGATCTTACTTCTGTATACCTGAAAGAATCCTTTTTGGGTTAGTCTTCGATTCTCTTGCAACTTTAACCTCATAATCTCTTTTTGCTTTTCTAATTCCCTTTTTTATTTCTCTCTTTAACTGAATATATCGATTTCTTAATTGCCCCTCTCCTCTTTTGATTTGCCTATATATGCCTCTCTTTTGACCAATCTGATATTTTAATCTATTGTTCATCCATTTAGGATCATTTTTGTTTGATCTGATTTCCCTATTTGGAACATAATTTGACTGAGCAGCTAGAACTATGCCCTGGAAAGCATCATATCGGCAACCATCACCACCTACCTGACCCTTAGTCAGGTCATTCCAGTTCAGCCCACGTAAGTAATTTTTCAGTCCTATGAAATCAGCCAATCGAAAGTCAGGGACGGAGACTTGATTGCCATTTATTAGGGGAATTCCATGATATATTAAAAACTGAGTGATTTGTGATCACTTTCCCCAAGCTCATCATTAACCTCAAGATTATTAATTAGTGTTTCCCTACTGGCAAGAACCTAGTCAAGGAGGTTATTTCCCCTAGTTGGCTCTGTCACAAACTGTTTTAAAAAACAATCCTGGATCGTATCAAGAAAGTCACCTGACTCTAATTTCCTGTCAAATTGCTCCAGTCAATCTGTCTATAGTTGAAATCTCCCATTAGCACAACATTTTCGTATGTAGATGCCTTACGAATTTCGTCCCATAGAAGTTTACTGCACTCCCTATCAAGATTTGGGGCCCAGTAAATCACACCCAAAATTAGTTTTTCTCGGCCCTCGAGAAGCTGTAACCAAACAGATTCAGTGGCTGACGCTTCTAATTAAATATCTTGTCTAACACAACAATTTAAATTGTCTCTGACATACATCGCTACTCCACCACCTTTCCTGTTGACCCTGTCAGTGTGGAATAATTTATAGCCTTGTATGTGACATTCAGAGGGCATCTCTCTATCTTTCAGATTGAGCCAGGTCTCTGTTATAGCAATAATATCTATGTTTCCTGCACTTGCAATTAATCTTAGCTCATCTATCTTATTCCTTACACTCCTGGTATTAGTATAGTAAACCTTAAGGGAGCTAGTCCCTTGCTGCCCTCTGCTGTCCCCCTTTGTTTGCTGACCTGATCTATTGTCTTTATTTATAACTCATGCTGAATGCCTTTTATACATTTACTGTTTCCAACCCAAGTGTTTGCAACCTGCTTGTTTCCACACAACCCATACCTCTGTCTTCCATCAGTTTAAAATCATAGGCATTTCACCAATGGCCTTCTCAATCGAGTCTGCAAGTGCTACCACCCAGCCCCAGAGAGATGTACCCCATCCCTTGCATACATACCATGTTTGCCATAAAAGTTGTTCCAGTTGTCAATGAATGGGATTGCAAGTTCCTTGCAGTATCTGTCTAGCCAGCAATTTACACCAATTGCCCTAGACAACCATTCATTTCCTACTCCCCTTCTAGGCAAGATGCTACATATGATTGGGATCCCTCCCTTAGACTTAATGAAATCTATAGCTGACCTGTACTTATCTAGCAGCTCTTTTTCCTACCCTTCCCAATATCATTTCCACCAGCACTGAGACAGATAATGGGCTTGTTCCCATTACCTGACATGATATTATCCAGCCTGTTGACAATGTCCCCAACACCAGCTCCAGGGAAGCACACTCTATCTCTCATCTTCTTATTCCTATTACAAAAAGCACGGTCAATGTATCTTACCTGAGAGTCTCCAACCACAAGAATGCGCTTACCTCCATTAGCAGGGGCAGTTAGTACCCTTACCTTCCACTGGCCACTGAAGTACATTCATCCTGAAGAACAGAAAAGCGATTTCCTACCTTCAGATCTTCACTCTTAACTTTCCTTACTCTGATGCACCTCCCATTACAGTGAACCACTCGCCACTTGTAGCAGGTGCTGGACTGCACCTCACTGCTGGTAGCCGTTGCTACCTCCCCAACTACAGCCTCCTCACGGCGAGAGACAGACTGCACCTCACTGCTAGAAGCCTCATTCCCCACAACTCCAGCCACCTTACACTCTCTCCCAGATCCATTGAGGTGGACCTTCAGCCTCCTAATCTCCTCCTGGAGAAGCAAGACCTCCTCCTTCAACTCTCCAACCTCAATTTTTAAAACACTGCAGAAGCAAGCCATGCTTTGTAACCGTCCACACTAATCCCCAAAGCAGCTCAGGGTCTGTGACCTCACGTGACGACTGACCACTGACGACTGTACATTTATGACCATTCTGGGCTCGCCTTACCCTCAATGGCCAGTTCTTCAAGGTACGCTTTCCCTGTAACTCGCTAATGACCAATCTTAGGTCTAATTACCTCACTGGCCAGTTCTTCAAGGTACATCTTCCCTACAAACCCATTTTTGACCATTCTGTGGTCTCCTTACCATCAATGGCCAGTTCTTCAAGGGACATCTACCCTGCAAACCAATTTATGACCATTCTGGGGTCGCCTTACCCTTAATTGCCAGTTCTTCACGGTACATATCCCCTGTAAACCCATTTATGACCATTATGGGGTCGACTTACCCTGAAACTAGTTCTTCATGGTACATTTCCCCTGTTACCCATTTATGACCATTCTTGGATCAAATTACCTGAATGGCAATTTCTTAAAGATGATAAATTAGACACATGTGCGTAGATGAATGGTTCAGAGAACCGACATGTTGATAAATTAGACACATGTGCAACTCTTGGGTATCTTTATTGAGGAAACGTTTCGCCACACAGTGGCTTCATCAGTCCATACAAAGGAGAATCTTGAAGAACAGGAGGAGAATGAGGTAATTTCTTAAAGATACATCTCTTTTTAAACCCATTTATGATCATTCTGGAGTCGCCTTAAGCACAATGGCCAGTTCTTCAAGGTACGTTTCCCATATAACCCACTAATGACCAATCTTAGGTCTAATTAGCTCACTTGCCAGTTCTTCAAGGTACTCATCCCATGCAAACCCATTTATAACCATTCTGGGCTCGCCTTACCCTCAATGGCCAGTTCTTCAAGGTACATCTCGCTTGTAAACCCATTTATGACCGTTCTGGGGTCTAATTACCTCAATGGCCAGTTCTTCAAGGTACATTTTCCCTGTAAACCCATTTATGACCATTCTGTGGTCGAATTACTCAGTGTCCAGTTCTTCAAGGTACATCTCCCCTATAAACCCATTTATGACCATTGTGGGGTCGCATTACACCTAAATGGCCAGTTCTTCAAGGTACATCTCACCTATAAACCCAATCATGATCATTCTGGTGCCGCTTTACACTCAATGGCCAGTTCTTCAAAGTACATCTCCCCTGTAAACCCATTTATGACCATTCTGGGGTCGCTTTAACCTCTAAGCCAATTCTTTAAGGTATGTTTCCTCGATTAGCCACTTATGAGCATTCTTGGGTCTAATTACCTCAATGGTCAGTTCTTCAAGGTACGTTTCCCCTGTAACCCACTTATGACCATTCTTGTATCTAATTACATCAATGGCCAGTTCTTCAAAGAACATCTCTCCTCTAAAGCAATTTATGACCATTCCGGGGTCGCCTTACATTCAATGTACATTCCCCCGTAACTCACTTACGCCATTCTGG
>NC_069480.1:345279-347779 GCF_026875155.1 Cherax quadricarinatus
CATCACCACACCATCATCACCACACCAACCACCACCACCACCACCATCGACCACCACAACCACCATCACCACCACCACTACCATCACCACCACCACCACTATCATCCACCACCACCATCAACCCACCACCACCACCACCACCACCACCACCACCACCACACACCATCACCACCAGCACCACCATCAGCACACCACCACCACACCACCACCACCACCACCACCTCCCACCATCACCACCAGCAGCCTAAACAACCATCACCATCAACCACCTCCACCACCTCCACCAACACCACCACCTAGCATCACCATCACCACCACCACCACCACCGACTACCACCACCCACCATCACCACCAGCACCACCACACCAGCACCACCCCACCACCTCACACCACCACCACCACCATCACCACCACCATCAACACCATCCACCACCACCAGCACCCACCACATCACCACCCACCACCACCACCACACCACCACCATACACCACCAAGTCACCATCATCACCACCACCACCAACACCACCACCACCTCCACCATCACCACCAGCACCACCAACACCACACCACCACCACCACCTCCACCACCAACCACCACCATCACCACACCTATCAACCACCACCACCACCACCACCACCTCACCACCACCATCAACCGACCACCACCACCACCCACCAACCACATCCTGAACACCACCACCACCACCATCACCATCACCACCATCACCACCACCACCACCATCACCACCACCACCACCACCGTCATCCACCAACACCACCATCACCACCACCACACATCACCACCACCCAACCCACCACCCACCACCCATCATCACCACCACCACAACTCACCTACCACCACCACCATCACCACCACCACCACCACACCACCACCATCACCACCACCACCACCTACCACCACCCCACCACCACCATCACGAAACCAGTCACCACCTACCACCATCACCATCTACCAACCACACCACCACCACACCATCACCACCACCACCACCACCGTCACCAACACCACCATCACCACCACCACCATCACCACCACCATCACCTCCACCACCACCATCACCACCACCACAACCACCACCACCACCACCATCACCACCACCACCACTATTACAAAAAAAGTAATTTTTAAAAGAAGAATGGTAAGATTTACTCCTTTTGTAATAAAGAGTTCGGGATACATAAATACACACATTAAAATCAATTAATCTTTAATATATAAAAATCAACTATCTTTGGTCTAGAGGTATTGGAACTAACATATGATAATATGTATACATTACTATAATAAATTATAATTAGCATTTTACTAAAATAATAAATAATTCACAACCCAACACAGGGTACAACTTTCTTGACACTACTGTGTCACTATATATATATCTATGCTAAAATAATAAATTAAGTAACATTTAAAATATATTACATTCAACTGTTTCTCACGACACTTATCCGGTCGATGCCAGTCACATGACACTATTCAGTGTACACTACAACCAGGCCATCTTCAGTGTCCCACGACACCCTTTTCATCTCAGTGTTCCACTACGGTCCTGTGCATATCTCAGTGTTCCACTCCATCATACGTCCCTAAGTGTCACACTACAGTCCTGGCCCAGTTCAGTGTAACACTCCAACCTTTTCTTCATGTAATGTCCCACTAAACAGCATCTGATGATTCCAGCCCACAGTTGATCAGCGTAGACGGTGAGTCCACCGACATCACCGGTAGTCCAGTAAATCCTCTCCAAAGCCGGTTGACACACCGCTAGCCGAACACCATGCTGCAAGCTCACTGAATGCGGCCGTCAAGTAACTGAGGCCAACAGACTCAGTTAGCTGCGGTGAGCGGTTCTTCTAACGCCAGTAGATAAGTACGATTAGGTGGTCAGGTACCTACTGCGTAGATGTGTACCCTGAGGAGTTCAGGTACTTAATGTTGCTGAAGCCAGTAGACGTGTACCCTTAGGTGTTTCAGGTACCTACTGCTTAGGTGCGTATCCTGAGGCGCTCAGGTACATACTGTTACTAAAGCCAGTAGACTGTACCCTTAGGTGGTCAGGTACCTACTGCTTAGATGTGCACCGTGAGGCACTCAGGAACTTACTGATCTAAGGCCGGCTCAGCAGTCCCTACATTGGGTTTGATGACGTACCCAGTGGTACTGCCGGCCGGCAGTTTAACTATTTAACCGCTAGTTTGGCAGGGGGCCGCAACACCCCCACCACAAAAGGACCAACACACCAAGATCAATGTAATATGTATCCCGAACCGTCATCCCGGATATGATCATCCAGAAATCATTCTTGATAATCATTATCCTCCCGGACAGGCCCCCATATATTACAAAAAAAGTAATTTTTAAAAGAAGAATGGTAAGATTTACTCCTTTTGTAATAAAGAGTTTGGGATACATAAATACACACATTAAAATCAATTAATCTTTAATATATAAAAATCAACTATCTTTGGTCTAGAGGT
>NC_069480.1:352779-398310 GCF_026875155.1 Cherax quadricarinatus
ACTATCACCACCAGCACCACCATCACCATCACCACCACCACCACCTCCACCACCACCACCACCAGCATCACCATCACCACCACCACCACCACCACCACCACCACCACCATCACCACCAGCACCACCATCACCATCACCACCACCACCACCACCACCACCACCATCACCACCACCACCACCACCACCACCAGCACCACCATCATCACCACCAGCACCACCACCACCACCACCATCACCACCAGCACCACCATCACCACCACCACCACCACCACCACCACAACCAACTCCACCATCACCACCAGCACCACCATCACCATCCACCACCACCACCACCCACCACCACCCACCATCACCACCACCATCACCACCACCACCACCACCACCACCACCATCACCACCACACCACCACCACCATCACCATCACCACCATCACCTCCACCACCACCACCATCACCATCACCACCACCATCACCACCACCACGATCACCACCATCACCACCACCACCACCACCACCACCACCACCACCACCACCACCACCACCATCACCACCACCATCACCACCACCACCACCACCACCACCACCATCACCACAACCACCACCACCACCACCATCACCATCACCACCATCACCTCCACCACCACCACCATCACCACCACCACACCATCACCACCACCATGACACCACCATCACCACCACCACTATCACCACCACCACCATCACCACCACCACCATCACCATCACCACCACCACCACCACCACTACCACTATCACCACCATCACCACCACCCACCACCATCCACCACCTCCACCACCACCATGACCATACCACCATCACCATCACCACCACCACCATCACCCCACCATCACCACCACCACCACCATCACCACCATCACCACCACCACCACATCACCACCATCACCACCATCACCACAACCACCACCATCACACCACCGCACAATCACCACACCATCACCACCCACTATCACCACCACCACCACCACCCACCACCACCACCATCACCACCACATCACCACCACCACCACCATCACCACCACCACCACGTCACCACCCACCACCATCACCACCTCACCATCACCACCACAACCAACACCACCACCACCATCACCCACCACACCATCACCACCACTAACACCACCACCATCACCACCACCTCCACTACCATCACCAACACCATCACCACCACCACCATCACCACCACATCACCACCACCACCATCACCACCACACACCACCACCATCACCACCACCACCACCACCACCACCACCTCATTACCACCACCACCACCACCACACCACCACACCATCACCACCACCATCACCATCACCACCACCATCACCACCACCACCACCACCATACCACCACCACCACCATCACCACCACCACCACCACCACCATCACCACCACCACCTCACCATCACCACCACCAACACACACACCACCACCACCACCACCATCACCACCACCACCATCACCACCACCATCACACCACACCACCACCACCACCACACCACCACTCACCACCACCACCACCATCACCACCACCACCAATCACCACCACCACCACCATCACCACCAACACCATCACCACCAACACCATCACACCACCATCACCACAATCACCACCACCACCACCATCACCACCACCATATATCACCACCACCGTCACCACCACCACCAGCACCACCACCACCACCACCACCAACACACCACCACCACCCCCCATCACCACCACCACCACCATCACCATCACCAACCACCATCACCACCACCACCACCACCATCACCACACCACCATCACCACCACCACACTCACCACCATCACCACCACCACCACCATCACCACCACCATCACCACCACCACCACCATCACACCACCACCACCACCATCACCACACCCACCATCACCACCCACCACCACCACCATCACCACCATCACCACCACCACCACCATCACCACCACCACCATCACCACCAGCACCACCATCACCACCCACCACCACCACCATCACCACCACCACCCCTTACCACCACCACCACCACCACCAAACCCCCACCACCATCACACCACCACACCACCACCACCACCACCACCACCAACACACCACCACCACCATCACCACCCCCACCACACCCCACCCCCACCCCCAACCTCCCCCCATCACCACCAGCACCACCACACCACCCCCACCACCACCACCACCACCACCACCACCCACCCATCACCACCCATCACCACCACCACCACCACCCACACCCACCAACAACCACCACCACCACCCCCATCACCATCACCACCATCACCTCCACCACCACCACCATCACCATCCCACCACCACACCCACCACCACCCGATCACCACCACCACCACCACCACCACATCACCACCCACCCCCACCCAACCCCCACACCCCCACCACACCACCACCACACCACCCCCACCACCACCAAAACCCCCACCACCACCACCACAACCACCACCACCACCACCAAAACACCACAAACCCCCATCACCACCACCACCACCACCATCACCAAAACCCATCACCACCACCAACCACCACCAACCCCCACCATTCACCACCCACCCATCACCACCACCACCCCCACACCACCACCCACCCCACCACCACCACCACCACCACCACCACCATCACCACCACCACCACCATCACCATCACCACCACCACCACCACCACCACCACCATCACCACCACCACCACCATCACCACCTCACCATCACCACCACAACCAACACCACCACCACCATCACCACCACCACTACCATCACCACCACTAACACCACCACCATCACCACCACCACCACTACCATCACCAACACCACCATCACCACCACCACAATCACCACCACCACCACCATCACCAACCACTACCACCACCATCACCACCACCACCACCACCACCACCACCACCATCATTACCACCACCACCACCACCATCACCACCACCACCATCACCACCACCATCACCATCACCACCACCATCACAACCACCACCAGCAATATGACCACCACCACCACCATCACCACCACCACCACCACCACCACCATCACCACCACCACCACCATCACCATCACCAACACCATCACCACCACCACCACCACCATCACCACCACCACCATCACCACCACCACCATCACCACCATCACCACCACCACCACCATCACCACCACCATCACCACCACCACCACCATCACCACCACCACGACCACCAACACAACCATCACCACCACCACCACCATCACCATCACCACCACCACCACCACCAGCATCACCACCACCACCACCACCAGCACCACCATCACCACCACCACCAACACCACTACCATCACCACCACCACCACCACCAGCACTATTACCTCACTACCATCACCACCACCACCATCACCACCATCACCACCACCACCACCATCACCACCACCACCACCACCATCACCACCACCACCACCCCCCCATCCCCCCCAAAACCCCACCCACCACCACTAAAACCCACCCACCACCACTATCACCACCACCCCCACCATCACACCTTACCACCACCCACCACCCCCACCCCCCCACCACCCCACTCACCCCAGCCCCACCATCACCCCCACCCCCACCACCCCACCACCCCACCAACCCCCAGCACCCCATCACCATCCACCACCCCCACCTAAACCAAACCACCACCAGCATCCCTCACCACCCACCACCCCCACACTACCACCACCACCATCCCCCACCACACCACCATCACCATCACACCACCCCACCCTCCCCACCACCCCACCACACCACCCCCCCCCCAAACCACCACCACCCACCATCACACCACCACCCCCACCCCACCCCCAACCACCTCACCCCAGCCCCCCATCACCCCCACCCCACCACCCCCACCACCCCCACCACCCACCCCCCCACCATCACCTTACCACCACCCCCACCCCCACCACCACCACCCCATCCCCACCATCACCACCACCACCACCACCATCACACCATCTCCACCTCCACCCACCATCACCACACCCACCCACCACCGTCACCAAACACCACATCACCACCACCACCACCACCACCACCATCACCTACCACCACCAACCATCACCACCACCTCAACACACCACCACCACCACCATCACCACCACCCACCTTCACCACCACCACACCTCCCCCACCACCTTCACCCACCACACAACACCACCACCACCACCCATCCACCACCACCACCACTATTACAAAAAAGTAATTTTAAAAGAAGAATGGTAAGATTTACTCCCTTTTGTAATAAAGTGTTTCGGGTACCTAAATACACCCATTTCAATCAATTAATCTTTAATATATAAAAATCATCTATCTTTGGTCTAGACTGGTATTGGAAACTAACATATGATAATTTGGATATGTTACTTTAATAAATTATAATTAGCATTTTACGAAAAATAATATTTATTTTTCAAATCCCAAACACAGGGTACAACTTTTCTTGACACTACTGGTCCTAATATATATATCTATGCTAAAATAATAAAATTAAGTAACATTTAAAATATTTACATTCAACTGTTTCTCCTCGGACACTTATCCGGTCGAGGACCCACAGTCATTGACACTTTTCCAGTGTTACACTAAACCGGGCCATCTTCTGTGTCCCACTCAACCCTTTTCATCTCAGTGTTCCACATACGGTACGGTGCATTATCTCAGGGTTCCACTCATTAATACGTCCCTAAGTGTCACACTACAGTCCTGGCCCAGTTCAGTGTAACACTCCAACCTTTTCTTCATGTAATGTCAACAATTACAGCATCTGATGATTTCCGGACTACAGTTGATCAGCGTAGACGGTGAGTCAAACGACATCACGGTAGGTTATGTCCTGTAAAATTCCTCTCCAAAGCCGGTTGACACACCGCATAGCCCGAAACCATTGCTGGCAAGCTCACTGAATTGCGGCCGTCAAGTAACGAGGCCAAACAGACTCAGTTAGTGCGGTGAGCGGTTCTTCTAAAACGGCCTGTAGATAAGTACGATTAGGGGTTCAGGAACCTACTGCGTTGTTGTGTAACCTGAGGAGTTCAGGTACTTAATGTTGCTTTGAAGCCAGTTGACGTGTTACCCTTAGGTGTTCAGGTACCTACTGCTATAGGTGGTATCCTGAGGCGCTACAGGGACATACTGTTACTAAAGCAGTAGACTGTACACTTAGGTGGTACAGGTACCTACTGCTTAGTGTGCACCGTGAGGCACTCTGGGACTTACTGATCTAAGGCCGGCTCAGCAGTCCCTACATTGGGTTTGATGACGTAACCCAGTGGTACTGCCGGCGGCAGTTTAACTATTTAACCGCTAGTTTGGAGGGGCCCCGCAACCACCCAACCACAAAAAGGACCAAACACACCAAGATCATCATTGTAATATGTATCCCGAACCGTCATCTGGTATGTCTTCATCCTGAAATCATTCTTGATTAATCTTTATTCCTTCCGGACAGGCCCCATTTATTATTATATTACAAAAAAAAGTAATTTTTAAAAGAAGAATGGTAAGTTTTACTCCTTTTGTAATATAGTGTTTCGGGATACATAAATACACACTTTAAAATAATTAATCTTTAATATATAAAAATCAACTATCTTTGGTTTTAGGTATTGGAACTAACAATATGATAAATATGCACATGTTACTATAATAAATTATAATTATGCATTTTACTAAATAATAAATAATTCTTTATAACCCGAGCACAGGGTAGCATCTTTTTGACACTTCTGTGTCACTATATATATTTAATATATACATATCTATGCTAGAATAAAAAATTAAGTAAACATTTAAATATTATTACAGTCTACTGTTTCTCAAGGACACTTATCCGGACGAGGCCAGTCAATGACACTATTCAGCAGTGTTACACTACAACAAGGCCTTCTTTCAGTGTCCCACGTCACCCTTTTCATCTCAGTGTTCCACTACGGTCCTGTGCATATCCTCATGTTCCACTCCATCATACGTCCCTAAGTGTCACACTACACGGTCTGGCCAGTTCTCGTGTAACCCTCCAACTTTTCTTCATGTAATGTCCCACATAAACAGCATCTGATGATTCCGGCCACAGTTGATCAGCGTAGACGGTGAGTACACCGACATCACCGGTTGTCAAGTAAATCCTATCCAAAAGCCGGTTGTTACACCGCTACGAACACCATGCTGCAAGCTCAATGGAAATGCGGCCTGTCAAGTAACTGAGGCCAATAGAGTCAGTTGAGCTGCGAGTGAGCGGTTCTTTAACGCCAGTGCATAAGTACGATTAGGTGGTCAGGTACCTACTGGTAGATGTGTACACTGAGGATGGTTCAGGTACTTAATGTTGCTTGAAAGCCAGTGAGTGTACACTTAGGTGTTTCCAGGTATACCTACTGCTTAGGGTGCGTATCTGAGGCGCTCTTGTACATACTGTACTAAAGCCAAGTTAGACTGCTACCTTAGGTGGGTTCCAGTTAACTACTGCTTAGATGTGCACCGTGGAGGGCGACTCAGGAACTTAATGACTTAAGCGCCGGCTCAGCAGTCCCACATGGGGTTTGATGACGTCCCAGTGGTACGCCGGCCGGCAGGTTAAACTATTTATCCGTAGTTTGGCAGGGAGGCCCGCAACAACCACACCTCCATCAAGCACCACTGCCAATAACCACCTTGCCATCACCACCTCCACCTCCCCACCATCAGCACACGACCACATCACCCCCACCATCACCACCACCACAACCACCACCCACCACCACACCAATCACAACCTCCATGATCAACACCATCACCACCACACTACCATCACACACCACGAACACCACCACCATCACCACCACCTCCACTACCATCACCAACACACCATCACCTCCACCACTATCACACCACCATCACCCACCACCACCATCACACCACCACCACCACCCCACCACCACCACCACCACCACCCACCACCACCACACACCCCCATCACCACCAACACCATCTCCACCACCCCATCTCCACCATCACACCACCATCACCACCACCTTCACCTCACCCACCACCTTCAACCACCACCACCTCCAGCACCACCACCACCACCATCACCACCAAACACCATCACCACCACACATCACCACACCATCTCCACACTCACCACCAACCACCACATCACCACCACCATTTTATCACACCACCGTCACACCACCCACCCAGCACCACCACCCCCACCACACCAACATCTCCTCCACCACCACCTCTCACCACCACCACCACCATCACCATCACCAACACATCTCCACCACCACCACATCCATCACCACCACCACCATCACCACCACCACCATCACCACATCCACCACACCACCACCATCACCAGCACCATCACCACCACCACACACCATCTCCACCACCACCAACCACCAGCACAAACCATCACACACCACCATCAACACCATCACCCACCACCACCACAGGCATCATACAACCACACCACCAGCACACTATCACCCACACCACCTCACCTCCACCACCACCACCATCACCACCAACACCACCTCCAGTTTACTATTTACCCTCATAAAACATCACCATCCACCACCACCACCACCTTCACCTCCACCTCCACTCACACCATCACCACCACCACCACCACCATCATCCACCACCACCATACCACCACCATCACCACCACAACCTCCATCACCACCACCACTACCACACCACCTACCACTCTCACATCAACCAACCACCACCATCATCACCCATCTCCACTTACCTCAACCACCACCACCACAATCCTCCACCACTTTACCTACAGGCACCACATCAACCACCATACCCCACCTACCAACTATCACCACCAGCACACCATCTCCAATCACCACCATCCACCACCTCACCTACACCACCACCAGCATCACAATCTCCACCACCTCCACCACCATACCACCACCACCATCACCACCAGCACCACCTTCACTCAATCACCTCCACCCTCCACTCCACAAACACCATCACCACCACACCATCAACCTCCACCACCACCAGCTCCACCATCATCACCACCTGACCTCCACCACCTCCACACACATCACCAACAGCACCACCACACCTCTAACCTCATACACACCACTCACAACTCCAAACTTCACCACAAAAACACCATCACCTTCACCACCACCTCACCACCACCTCCACCACCCTCCAGCAACTCCACCATCACCACACCTCCTCATCCACCTCTCATCTCCTCCACCACCACCAACACCTTCACCTCACAACCATCACTCCTCCACCACCACATCACCATCACCACACCTCACCTCCACCAACGATCACAACCATCACCACCACCACCACCACCACCTCCACACCACCACCATCACCACCACCTTCACCACCACCACCACAACACCCACCACCACCTCACACCACCTCCACACCACCACATCACCAATCACCCACCATTCACCTCAACCACCACCACCCCATCACCACCATCACCACCACCACCACACATCACCACCACCATGATCACCACCATCACCACCACCACTATCAACCACCACCACCATCACCACCACCACCACACCAGCCACCACCACCACCACCATCACCACCACCCACTATCACCACCATCACCTCCACCACCACCCTCACAACCTCCTCCACACCATGAACACACCTCCTTCCCTTCACCACCACATCATCACCTTTAACCATCTCCACACACACCACCACCATCTACACCACCTCCACCACCTCCACCACCACTCCTTCACCTCCTTGATCCTCACCTTCACCACCACCACCTCCAGCTCCAAAACCGGCCCTGCTCCTCCACCATCACCCACCACGCCTCTGCACCACCCACCACATTCACCACCACCACCCACACACCATCACCACCACCATCACCACCACCCCACCATACCACCACCACCACCATCACCACAACCACCACCTTCACACCTCACCATCACCACCACATCCAACTCCACCACCACCATCACCACCACCACTACATCACCACCACTAACACCCACCACCCATCACTTCACCTCCTCTACCATTCACCACACCACCATATCACCACCTCCACCATCACCACAACCCATCTCCACCACACCATCACCACCCTACCACCACCATCCACCACCACCACACCACCACGACACCACACCAACCTCATCATTACCTCCACCACCACCACCATCTCCTACACCTCCTCCACACCACCAATCACCATCACCACCACCATACCACCACCACCAGCACCCATGACAACCACCACCACCATCACACCACCACCCACCACACCATCACAACCACCACCACCATCACCATCACCAACACCTTCACCACCTCCACACACCATCACCACCACCACCATCACCACCACCAATCACCACCATCACCACCACCTCCACCATCAACCCCACAATCACCACCACCACCACCTTCACACCCACCACCACCAGCACCACCACCACACATCACACCAACACCATCACACCAACACATCACACCTCCATCACCACAATCTCCACCACCCCAACCATCACCACCTCCATTTATCACCACCACGTCACCACCACCACCAGCACCTCCACCACCACCACCACCAACATCACCAACCACCACCACATCTCCACCACCCCACCATTCTCCATCACCAAACACCTCACCACCACCACCGCACCATCACCACCACAACCATCACAAACAACCACCATCACCACCATCACCACCACCACCACCAATCACAACCACCATCACCACCACCACCTCCATCACCTCCAACCACCACCACCAGCACAAACCATCACCACACCACCCACCCATTCACCATCACCACCACCACCACCACCTCACACCCTGCATCACCAACACCCCACCAGCACCACTATCACCACCACCACCACACCACCATCACCTCCACCACACCACCCGTACTATTTCCTCATCTAACTCACCAACACCACCACCACCACCATCACCACAACCACCACCTCTCACCACCTCCTCCACCATCACACCTCCACCATCACCACCACCATCACCACCACAACCTCAATCGCCACCACCCCTACCACCACCACCACCACAACTCTCCCACCACCAACCATCATCACCATCACCACCACCTCCAGCACCACCACCACCACACCACCACCACCATCACCACCAGGCACCACCTTCAACTCCCAACCACCACCACCACCACCACCTACCACCACCTCCTCCTGTAACACACCTGCACCACCATCCACCATCACCTCCACACTCCCACCTCCCACACAACACCACCACCAGCATCACCATCTCCACATCCACCACCACCTCTACACACTCCACCATCACACCAGCACACCCATCACCATCACCACACCACTACCTCCACCACCACCACCACCATCCACCACTCCACCACCCCTCACCAGCACCACCATTCATCTCCACCATCCACCACCACCACCACCATCACCACCTAGCACCACATCTGCACCACCACACTTCACCATCCACCTCCTCCCTCACCACCACAGCTCCACCATCTCATTCACCTAACACCTCCACCACCACTCAACCACCTTCACCTCCACCATCACCACCACCACCTCCACAAACCTCCACCACATCTCCAAACCTCCACCTCAACCAACCATCACCAACACCACATCACCTCCACCTCACCACCCACCATCACATCAACCACCACCATCTCCACCACCTCGATCACCACCAATTCTTCACCTCCACCACCCGCCACCACCACCACCACCTCCTCCATCACCACCAACCATCACCACCAATACCCCTCCACCACCACCACCACCATCATACTACACCACCACCTCCACCATCACCATCACCTACACTGCACCGCCTCCTCCTCCTCCTTCTAACCTTCAACATCTCCTCACTCCATCACCATCCACCTTGATCTCCACCCACCAATTTCTCCACCACCTCCATCACACCCACCCCATCACCATCACACCACCTCCACCATCACACCACCACTATCACCACCATCACACCACCACCACCATTCACAACAACACCCCGCATCACCACCTCCACCTCCACCATGACCACCACCACCATCACCATCACCTACACCTCCATCACCTCCATCACCACCACACCACCATAACCACCACCACACACCACCACCACCATCACCACCATCACCACCACCACCACCATCACCACCAACCGTCACCATCCACCACCAACATCTCACCACCACTATCACCACTACCACCATCACCACCACCACCACCACCATCACCACCACCATCACCACCAACACCACCATCACCACCACACCACCACCACCATTTACCACCACCGACCACCATCACGCCTCACCATCACCCACCACAACCTCACCCACTCCACCATCACCACCATCACCACCACCACCACACACACCACACCATCACCACCACCACCTCCATCACCACCACCACCACCACCAGGCAAATCCATACAACACCACCACCTTCACCATCACCACAACCACCACACCCACCACCTGGCATCACCACCACCACCTCCCAGCACCTCTATCTCAACCACCATCCACCTCCATCACCACACCACACACCATCCACCAGTTATATTACCTCACTAACATCACCACCACCACCACCACCACCATCACCACCACCACCACCATCTCCACCACCCACCACCACCATCACCACCACCCCATCACACCACCTCCCACCACAACACCTCAACCACCACCACTACCACCACCACCACACCACTCTCACCACCACCACCACATCATCACCATCTCACCACCTCCACCACCACCACAACACCACCACACCACCATCACCACCAGCACCCAACCCCATCACCACCACACCACCCCCACCACCACCACCACCACCTCCACCATCACCATCCTGCACCACCATCACCATTCCACCTCCTCCACCTCCACCAACACCACAACCAGCATCACCATCACCACCACCACCACCAACACTACCACCACCACCATCCATCCTCCAGGCACCACCATCACCTTCACACCACCACTACCTCCTACACCTCCACCAAAATCTCCACCACACCACCTCACCCACAGCTCCACAATCATCTCCACACCACCACCACCACCACCATCACCACCCGACTCCATCAGCACACCTCCACCACACGCCTCCACACCTACTACAGCAACACCCAGCACCACCTTCACAATCACCACCACCACCTACCAACTCCACCACCACCATACACCACCACCATCAGCACCACACCACCTCCACCTCATCACCATCACCACCACCTCCACCTCCACCTTCACCATAACCACCATCACCTCCACCACACCACCTTTCCCATCTCACCACCATCACGTCCACCACGGATCACCACCATCACCACCTCCTACCACCACCACCACTCCACCAACACCACCATCACCATCTCCATCACCACCTCTTCCTCAACCTCCTACACCACCACATCACCCTCCCCCACCACCACCTCCATCACCATTCACCTCCATCACCTCCACACACCACCACCTTCACCACCTACAAACTACCACCAACACCATCACCACCTCCTTGATCATCCTCCATCACCACCTCCCCTTATCACCTCCAACCACCATCACCACACAAATCCTGCTCAATCTCCCAACACCACCTCCATCAACACCTCCTCGGTATCACCACATGTCAGGTTCACTTTCCTCCACCATTCACCTCCTTCACCCGCCATCTCCACCGCCTCCCTCCAACCTTGTCCACCTCCTCCTGCTCCTGCTACAACTCCAAACCTGCACCGCAACTACCAGACTCCACTCCTCTCCTGCTCCACATCCTCACATCATCCTCTGCCTCCTGCACCACCACCACCTAACCATGCTCCCAACCTCCGGCTCACTCCACCTCTAGCTCCACACTCCTCAGTGCATACTCCTCCACCATCCACCACCACCACCACCACCATCACCACCACCATCACACTCCACCACCTATCACACCACCACCAAACCTCCAGTTCCACCACACCACCATTCACCACCTCTCAATCAACACCACAACAACACCACCTCAACCATCACCACCATCACCACCACCACCTCATCACCACCATCCATCACCACCACCCCACCTTCACCACCACCACCACCACCAGCATAACCATCACCAACCACCACCACCTCTCCTCACCTCTCCACCACCACCTCCACAGCATACACACCACCACTCCACCTGCACCACTAATTCACCACCACCTCCTCCACCCATCACTCCCCACCACCCACCAGTACTCTATTACCTTCAGTATACATTCACCACACCACCACCTCACATTCAACCACCAATACACCATCACCCCACCCACACCACCATCACCACCACCCCATCACCAACACCATCCGACCACAACCACCATCACCACCACCACTACCACCACCACCACACCACTCTCACCACCATCCCACCACCATCATCACCATCACAACACCTCCACCACCACCACATCCCACCACCACCACCACTTCACCACCAGCACCTCCATCACCCACACCACCTCCACCACCCCACCACCACCACCTCCTTCCTCCTTTCACCACCGCTCCACTCTCTCCATCACACCACAACCACCTCCTACATCTCCACCACCAGCATCTACCTTTCACCATCCACCACCACCACCACTACCACCACCACCATCACCACCAGCACCAACATCAACATCACCACCTACACTACCTCCACCACCACCTCCACACATCACCAAACCTCCACCACCTACCACCAGCTCCACCTTCATCACCCACCACCTCCAACCACCACCATCTCCACAGCTCCACATCTGCTCTACCTCCTCCACACACCACCACCCCACCACCTCCACCATCACCACCAGCACCACCTTCACCATCTCCACCACATCCACTCCTCCTCCTACCACCCAACCTCCAGCTCCACATCTTTCTGCTCCTCCACCACTTTCATACAACATCTCCAGCACCACCACCACCACCAAACACAAATCTCCATCTCCACCATCACCTCATCACACACCATCCTTCACCTGCTCCTCCTCCATCACTCGTCACCACGATCACTCACCTTCACACCACACCACCTCCTCACACCACCATCTCCACCACCTTCACCACCACTACCACCACCCTCCTCCACCTACTTCTACCACCACCTCCACCCTCCACCATCTCATATCCACCGTCACAGCTCCTACTCACTCAAGCTCCACCTTCATCACCACCACCACCTCTACCTCCTCCTTTGATACACCACCTCATCTCCTCCACGTTCTCCTCACACCTCCAGCACCACCACCACATCACCATCACCACACACCACCTCCATCTACACCACCACTATCACCTCCTGCTCCACCTCCACCACAATCTCCTCCAACACCTCCGCCTTTCACCACCCTCCTCCAACACCATGACACCTCCGCCCAGCACCTGCTCCATCCTCATCATGATCGACAACCTGCAACCCTCCTCCACACGCACATCCTCCTCATCCTCCTCCACCTGCTCCTCCTAGTCACCTCCACCTCCTCCAGCACCTTCCTCCGGCTCCAGCACAATCACGGGACTCTACTATCAATCGTGATACTCACACCTCCAGCACCAACTCCATCCTCCTCCAAGCTCCTCCACCTAGCTACTCCTACACATCCAGCTACACCCCTCCTCCACACACATGTTCATCACTCACTCAATCACTGCAAATCAGACTAAAGATCATCCTACTATTCCTTCTCCTCCACATCCTTCACCACCACCACGACCTTCTCACCAACTAACACTCCTACCATACTCCACCTACTCCACTACCTTCTCCTCCTCCACTTCACCACTCCACCTAGCACCTCCTCCATCCCTCCTCACAACCAGTCACCTCCTCTACACCTCCTTCTCTCACCACCACCTCCCTAACTCCACCTCCAACACACCACCTCAACCTCCATCCTTGTTCCATACACCACCACCTCCATCTCCACCTCCACATCACCTCTCCTGTCTCCTATAATCACAAACCTCCTTCACCACCACACCACGCACCTTAGGTCCATTACCAATCACACCTAGCACCACCACCTCCTATCCTAATCACTGCTACTCCTCCAACTCAATGACTCTGTCCTCATTCTACCTGACTCCTCCTATCCAACACTCCTGCTCCTCATTTGTCCTGCTCCACATACACCTGCTCCTACTGCTCCAACTCCTCCTAAAGCCGCCTACTCCTGCAACCCTCTGAATCCTCATCAACTGCTACTCAATCAAGCCTCCGACTCCTCCTAATGATATAAAAAGATAATACTCATAATCATACTCAAACATGACTAAAACACCACCACCAAACACCATCACCACCACCACCAACCACCACCATCACCACCAACACCACTCACCACCACCACCACACCATCACCACCACCACCATCACCACCACCATCTCCACCACATACCCACCATCACACCCACACTACCACCACCACCACCACCACTCCTCACCACCACCACCACATCATCACCATCACACACCTCCAACACACCACCACAACCACCTACACAACAATCCTTCACCACAGCTCCACCATCACCTCCACCACCACTCCACCACACCACCACCACCTCCACCATCACCACCAGCACCACCATCACCATCACCACCACCACCACCTCCACCAACACCACCAACAGCCATCACCATCACCACCACCACCACCACCACTACCACCACACCTTATTTCACCACCAGCACCATTCACCATCACCACCACCCACTTCCTCACCCCACACCACCATCACCACCCACCACACACCACCACCAGCAACCACCATATCACCACCACCACCACCACCACCACCATCACCACCAGCACCACCATCAGCTCACCTCCACCCACCACCACCACCACCTCCACCATCACCACCAGCACCACCATCACCATCACCACCACCACCACACCACCACCAACCACCACCACCATCACCACCACCATCAGCACCACCACCACCACCACACCACCACCAATCCACCATCCACCCACCACCTACCACTCCACCTTAACACTATCTCCACCTTCACCTCCACCACCCCACCATCACCATCATCCACCACCATCACGTCCACCACGTTCACCACCTTCACCACCACCTCCACCCCACCAACCACCACCACCACACCATCACCAACCACCATCACCACCACTACCACACCTACCACCACCACCACCATCACCAACACCACCACCACCACCATCACTTCACCACCATCACCTCCACCACACCCACCATCACCACCATTAACACCACCACCACCATCAACCACCACCATGATCACCACATCCCACCACCACTATCACACCACCACCATCATCCCACCACCACCTCACCCATCACCACCATCCACAACCATCACCACCACCACTATCACCACCAACATCACCACCACCACCATCACCCACCCAACACCTCCGCCATCACCACCCTCCACCAACCATGACCACCACCACCATTCACATCACCACCAACCCACCATCACCTCCACCATCACTACCACCTCCACATCACCACCACCACCACCCCACCACCATCACCAAAACTCACCACCACACAACCATCATCCACCACCGTCACTTCACCACCCTATCACCACCACACTTACACACCACCTCATCACCACCACCACCACCACCATCACCACCACCATCACCCACCACCACCACCTTCACCACCACCACCACCACCCAACATTACCACCACCACCACCATCACCACCTCACCATCACCACCAACCTACACCACCTCCACCATCACCACCATCACCACCACCACCACCATCTCACCACTCCATCACCACCACCACCACATCAACCCCACACCACCACCAGCACAACCTTCACCACCACCACCACCTGATCCATCCACCACCACCACCACCACCCACCACCGCATCACCACAACCTCCCCAGCACCACTATCACCACCACCTCACCACCACCTTCACCACCACCACCTCCACCTGTTTCTAGTACCTCACTAACATCCACCACACACCACCACCACCACCATCACCACACCACCACCGTCACACCACACCACCCACCATCACCACCACCACCATCACCACCACCATCACCACCACAACCACCATCACCACACCACTACCACCTCCACCACACCACCTTCACCACCTCCACCCACCATCATCACCATCACCACCAACTCCACACACCACCACAACCACAACCACCACCAAAACAATCACCACAGCACCTCATCACACCACCACCACACCACCACCTACACTCCTCCACTCACCACAGCACACCTTCACCATCACCACCACCACCCACCTACACCAAACACCACCACCAGCATTCACCATCCCACCACCTCCACCACACTCCCACCACCACCATCACCACCAGACAACTTCCCTTCTCCACCACCACTACCACCACCACCACCACCACCATCACCCACTCCACCACCACCTCCACCAGCACCACATCTTCACCACACCTCCAACTCCACCACCATCTCCAACAGCAACACATCAGCACTACACCACCACCACCACCACCACCACCTCCTCCACCATCTCCACCAAAGCACACCATCTCCTTCTCCACCAACCTCCACCACCACCACCACCACTCACCACCAACTAATCACCACTCCATCAGCACAACACCACCATACCACCACCTCCATCACCACCTCCACAACCACCCACCATCACCAGCTCACCATCACCTCCACACACCACCACCATCCCCATCACCAACACCATCACGACCCACCTCGATCACACTTCACCACCCTACACCACCACCACCACCTCCATCACACCTCCATCACCAACACTCCACCTACACCACCACCACCAACCATCACCACCACCACCACCTCCACCATCACCATCACCACCATCACCTGCCACCACCACCTCCTTCACTCCTTCAAACCCATCCAACACCTTCACCACCTCCTTGAGCTACTCCATCTCCTCCACCAATAAGCACCACCACCATCATTCTACCACACCACCACCATCTCCATCCACCACCACCACCACCATCACACACCAAATATCACCACCTTCACCACCCACCATCACACCATCACCACCAACACCTCCGCACTCCACCTCCACCACCACCTGACCACTCCTCCAGCACCAGCACCACCTACACCAGCACCTCTCCAGCACCATCACCTCCTCCATCACCCCACACCATCCTAACACAACCTACATCACCTCCTGCTCCTCCTCATCCTAATGCAAACTCCTCGGCTCCTGATCCTCCTAGATCTCCACCACCTACACTTCAACCTCACACCTCCTTCCTCCTCCACCTAACACCTCCTTCACCACCTCCAAGGCTCCTCCTCCACTCCTGCTCCATCATCCTTATCCACACTCCACCAAGGTCCTCTCCTCCCTCCAGCCACACCGCACCATCATACTCCATCTACCATACACCTCACCACCAGCTACTCCTCACTCTTCCTGCTCTCACATACGTACACTCCAACAGCACCAAACCTCCTCTTATGCTCCTAATCTCCTCCTCATCTCCTCCTCCACCAGCACACCAACCTTCTCCTCTCATAATGCTTCTCATCGTCCACTCTGCACACCTCCTCCTCCACCACTCCTCCACATAACTACTACATACTCTTCCTTCATGATGGTCCATCCTCCTACCTACCTCACAGAATCACTACCTCCTCCTGTCTCCTACCCAGCTCCATCACCACCTCCTGCATCCACCATACCAACCAGCACCATGCCACCACCACCACCATCACCACCACCACCTCCACCACCTCCATCACCACCACCACCACCAATCACATCACCAACACAATCACCACACCCACACCACCTTCACCACACAAGTCCATCACCACCACCACCATCACCACATCACCTCCACCACCATCCATCACCACCCCCATCACCACCACCACCACCATTCCACCACCACCACCAACCACGCACTACCATCTCCACCACCACCACCATCACCAGCACCTCTACCCCTCCGCCAGCATCACCACCACCACACCACAGCAACCACCATCACCACCTACCACCAACACACTACCTTCACCTCACACCACCACCTGCACTATTACCTTCACTACCATCACCACCACCACCATCACAACCATCACCACCACCACACCATCACCTCAACCACCACACCAAGCTCTAACCATCACCACCTCCACCACCATCACCATCACCACCACCACCACCACCACCACCTCCACCAACCCAGCACCACCATCACCACCTCCACCAATCTATTACCTCCTCTTCCTGCACCACCACCACCACCGCCAGCACTATTTCCTCACTACACATCTACCACCACCACCAAGTCATCACCAGAAACACCATCCACCACCTCCTCCACACCACAACCACCATCACCACCAGCACCACCATCACCACCCACCCACCCTCCACCACCACCACCTACCACCATTCACTCAACCGGCTCCACCTTCACCATCATCCACCATCCTCCACCTCCACCAACACCATCCACAGCATCACCATCACCACCACCAACAAACACCACTTACCACCACCACCTTAACCACCTGCACCACCATAACCATCACAACCACTCACCTCCACCACACACCCCATCACCTCCACCTCCTCTCACCTCCTCCTGCACCAACCATCTTTCACTCCTCCACTCTCCCATATCACCACCTGCTCCACCATCACCACCACCACCACCACCACACACACCTCACCATCACCCACAGCACCACCATATTCTTTACCCCTCATACCACCGGCCACCTCACCACACCATCCACCTCCATCCACCACCACCACCACCACACCACCACCACCCTCCCCATCACCATCTCACACCACCTTCCCACACCACCATCACCACCACCACCACCACCGTCACAACCACCACCATCACCACACCACCATCACCACCCATCACCTCCACACCACCATCACCACCACCACACCACCACCACACCACCATCACACACCACCACCTCACCACCACCATCACCAACACCAACCTCACCACCACCACCACCACCTCACGAACCATCACACCCCACCTCACCATCACCACCATCACACCACCACCACCAACCGTCACCAACACACCATCACCACCACCACATCCCCACCACCATTCACCCTCCAACACCACCATCACACCACCAACCACCACCACCACCACCATCACCACCACCACCACCATCACCACCACCATCACCACACCACACCACCACCCCACATCACGACCATCTCCACCACCACCATCACCATCACACCATCTCCACCTCCACCCACCATCACCACACCCACCCACCACCGTCACCAAACACCACATCACCACCACCACCACCACCACCACCATCACCTACCACCACCAACCATCACCACCACCTCAACACACCACCACCACCACCATCACCACCACCCACCTTCACCACCACCACACCTCCCCCACCACCTTCACCCACCACACAACACCACCACCACCACCCATCCACCACCACCACCACTATTACAAAAAAGTAATTTTAAAAGAAGAATGGTAAGATTTACTCCCTTTTGTAATAAAGTGTTTCGGGTACCTAAATACACCCATTTCAATCAATTAATCTTTAATATATAAAAATCATCTATCTTTGGTCTAGACTGGTATTGGAAACTAACATATGATAATTTGGATATGTTACTTTAATAAATTATAATTAGCATTTTACGAAAAATAATATTTATTTTTCAAATCCCAAACACAGGGTACAACTTTTCTTGACACTACTGGTCCTAATATATATATCTATGCTAAAATAATAAAATTAAGTAACATTTAAAATATTTACATTCAACTGTTTCTCCTCGGACACTTATCCGGTCGAGGACCCACAGTCATTGACACTTTTCCAGTGTTACACTAAACCGGGCCATCTTCTGTGTCCCACTCAACCCTTTTCATCTCAGTGTTCCACATACGGTACGGTGCATTATCTCAGGGTTCCACTCATTAATACGTCCCTAAGTGTCACACTACAGTCCTGGCCCAGTTCAGTGTAACACTCCAACCTTTTCTTCATGTAATGTCAACAATTACAGCATCTGATGATTTCCGGACTACAGTTGATCAGCGTAGACGGTGAGTCAAACGACATCACGGTAGGTTATGTCCTGTAAAATTCCTCTCCAAAGCCGGTTGACACACCGCATAGCCCGAAACCATTGCTGGCAAGCTCACTGAATTGCGGCCGTCAAGTAACGAGGCCAAACAGACTCAGTTAGTGCGGTGAGCGGTTCTTCTAAAACGGCCTGTAGATAAGTACGATTAGGGGTTCAGGAACCTACTGCGTTGTTGTGTAACCTGAGGAGTTCAGGTACTTAATGTTGCTTTGAAGCCAGTTGACGTGTTACCCTTAGGTGTTCAGGTACCTACTGCTATAGGTGGTATCCTGAGGCGCTACAGGGACATACTGTTACTAAAGCAGTAGACTGTACACTTAGGTGGTACAGGTACCTACTGCTTAGTGTGCACCGTGAGGCACTCTGGGACTTACTGATCTAAGGCCGGCTCAGCAGTCCCTACATTGGGTTTGATGACGTAACCCAGTGGTACTGCCGGCGGCAGTTTAACTATTTAACCGCTAGTTTGGAGGGGCCCCGCAACCACCCAACCACAAAAAGGACCAAACACACCAAGATCATCATTGTAATATGTATCCCGAACCGTCATCTGGTATGTCTTCATCCTGAAATCATTCTTGATTAATCTTTATTCCTTCCGGACAGGCCCCATTTATTATTATATTACAAAAAAAAGTAATTTTTAAAAGAAGAATGGTAAGTTTTACTCCTTTTGTAATATAGTGTTTCGGGATACATAAATACACACTTTAAAATAATTAATCTTTAATATATAAAAATCAACTATCTTTGGTTTTAGGTATTGGAACTAACAATATGATAAATATGCACATGTTACTATAATAAATTATAATTATGCATTTTACTAAATAATAAATAATTCTTTATAACCCGAGCACAGGGTAGCATCTTTTTGACACTTCTGTGTCACTATATATATTTAATATATACATATCTATGCTAGAATAAAAAATTAAGTAAACATTTAAATATTATTACAGTCTACTGTTTCTCAAGGACACTTATCCGGACGAGGCCAGTCAATGACACTATTCAGCAGTGTTACACTACAACAAGGCCTTCTTTCAGTGTCCCACGTCACCCTTTTCATCTCAGTGTTCCACTACGGTCCTGTGCATATCCTCATGTTCCACTCCATCATACGTCCCTAAGTGTCACACTACACGGTCTGGCCAGTTCTCGTGTAACCCTCCAACTTTTCTTCATGTAATGTCCCACATAAACAGCATCTGATGATTCCGGCCACAGTTGATCAGCGTAGACGGTGAGTACACCGACATCACCGGTTGTCAAGTAAATCCTATCCAAAAGCCGGTTGTTACACCGCTACGAACACCATGCTGCAAGCTCAATGGAAATGCGGCCTGTCAAGTAACTGAGGCCAATAGAGTCAGTTGAGCTGCGAGTGAGCGGTTCTTTAACGCCAGTGCATAAGTACGATTAGGTGGTCAGGTACCTACTGGTAGATGTGTACACTGAGGATGGTTCAGGTACTTAATGTTGCTTGAAAGCCAGTGAGTGTACACTTAGGTGTTTCCAGGTATACCTACTGCTTAGGGTGCGTATCTGAGGCGCTCTTGTACATACTGTACTAAAGCCAAGTTAGACTGCTACCTTAGGTGGGTTCCAGTTAACTACTGCTTAGATGTGCACCGTGGAGGGCGACTCAGGAACTTAATGACTTAAGCGCCGGCTCAGCAGTCCCACATGGGGTTTGATGACGTCCCAGTGGTACGCCGGCCGGCAGGTTAAACTATTTATCCGTAGTTTGGCAGGGAGGCCCGCAACAACCACACCTCCATCAAGCACCACTGCCAATAACCACCTTGCCATCACCACCTCCACCTCCCCACCATCAGCACACGACCACATCACCCCCACCATCACCACCACCACAACCACCACCCACCACCACACCAATCACAACCTCCATGATCAACACCATCACCACCACACTACCATCACACACCACGAACACCACCACCATCACCACCACCTCCACTACCATCACCAACACACCATCACCTCCACCACTATCACACCACCATCACCCACCACCACCATCACACCACCACCACCACCCCACCACCACCACCACCACCACCCACCACCACCACACACCCCCATCACCACCAACACCATCTCCACCACCCCATCTCCACCATCACACCACCATCACCACCACCTTCACCTCACCCACCACCTTCAACCACCACCACCTCCAGCACCACCACCACCACCATCACCACCAAACACCATCACCACCACACATCACCACACCATCTCCACACTCACCACCAACCACCACATCACCACCACCATTTTATCACACCACCGTCACACCACCCACCCAGCACCACCACCCCCACCACACCAACATCTCCTCCACCACCACCTCTCACCACCACCACCACCATCACCATCACCAACACATCTCCACCACCACCACATCCATCACCACCACCACCATCACCACCACCACCATCACCACATCCACCACACCACCACCATCACCAGCACCATCACCACCACCACACACCATCTCCACCACCACCAACCACCAGCACAAACCATCACACACCACCATCAACACCATCACCCACCACCACCACAGGCATCATACAACCACACCACCAGCACACTATCACCCACACCACCTCACCTCCACCACCACCACCATCACCACCAACACCACCTCCAGTTTACTATTTACCCTCATAAAACATCACCATCCACCACCACCACCACCTTCACCTCCACCTCCACTCACACCATCACCACCACCACCACCACCATCATCCACCACCACCATACCACCACCATCACCACCACAACCTCCATCACCACCACCACTACCACACCACCTACCACTCTCACATCAACCAACCACCACCATCATCACCCATCTCCACTTACCTCAACCACCACCACCACAATCCTCCACCACTTTACCTACAGGCACCACATCAACCACCATACCCCACCTACCAACTATCACCACCAGCACACCATCTCCAATCACCACCATCCACCACCTCACCTACACCACCACCAGCATCACAATCTCCACCACCTCCACCACCATACCACCACCACCATCACCACCAGCACCACCTTCACTCAATCACCTCCACCCTCCACTCCACAAACACCATCACCACCACACCATCAACCTCCACCACCACCAGCTCCACCATCATCACCACCTGACCTCCACCACCTCCACACACATCACCAACAGCACCACCACACCTCTAACCTCATACACACCACTCACAACTCCAAACTTCACCACAAAAACACCATCACCTTCACCACCACCTCACCACCACCTCCACCACCCTCCAGCAACTCCACCATCACCACACCTCCTCATCCACCTCTCATCTCCTCCACCACCACCAACACCTTCACCTCACAACCATCACTCCTCCACCACCACATCACCATCACCACACCTCACCTCCACCAACGATCACAACCATCACCACCACCACCACCACCACCTCCACACCACCACCATCACCACCACCTTCACCACCACCACCACAACACCCACCACCACCTCACACCACCTCCACACCACCACATCACCAATCACCCACCATTCACCTCAACCACCACCACCCCATCACCACCATCACCACCACCACCACACATCACCACCACCATGATCACCACCATCACCACCACCACTATCAACCACCACCACCATCACCACCACCACCACACCAGCCACCACCACCACCACCATCACCACCACCCACTATCACCACCATCACCTCCACCACCACCCTCACAACCTCCTCCACACCATGAACACACCTCCTTCCCTTCACCACCACATCATCACCTTTAACCATCTCCACACACACCACCACCATCTACACCACCTCCACCACCTCCACCACCACTCCTTCACCTCCTTGATCCTCACCTTCACCACCACCACCTCCAGCTCCAAAACCGGCCCTGCTCCTCCACCATCACCCACCACGCCTCTGCACCACCCACCACATTCACCACCACCACCCACACACCATCACCACCACCATCACCACCACCCCACCATACCACCACCACCACCATCACCACAACCACCACCTTCACACCTCACCATCACCACCACATCCAACTCCACCACCACCATCACCACCACCACTACATCACCACCACTAACACCCACCACCCATCACTTCACCTCCTCTACCATTCACCACACCACCATATCACCACCTCCACCATCACCACAACCCATCTCCACCACACCATCACCACCCTACCACCACCATCCACCACCACCACACCACCACGACACCACACCAACCTCATCATTACCTCCACCACCACCACCATCTCCTACACCTCCTCCACACCACCAATCACCATCACCACCACCATACCACCACCACCAGCACCCATGACAACCACCACCACCATCACACCACCACCCACCACACCATCACAACCACCACCACCATCACCATCACCAACACCTTCACCACCTCCACACACCATCACCACCACCACCATCACCACCACCAATCACCACCATCACCACCACCTCCACCATCAACCCCACAATCACCACCACCACCACCTTCACACCCACCACCACCAGCACCACCACCACACATCACACCAACACCATCACACCAACACATCACACCTCCATCACCACAATCTCCACCACCCCAACCATCACCACCTCCATTTATCACCACCACGTCACCACCACCACCAGCACCTCCACCACCACCACCACCAACATCACCAACCACCACCACATCTCCACCACCCCACCATTCTCCATCACCAAACACCTCACCACCACCACCGCACCATCACCACCACAACCATCACAAACAACCACCATCACCACCATCACCACCACCACCACCAATCACAACCACCATCACCACCACCACCTCCATCACCTCCAACCACCACCACCAGCACAAACCATCACCACACCACCCACCCATTCACCATCACCACCACCACCACCACCTCACACCCTGCATCACCAACACCCCACCAGCACCACTATCACCACCACCACCACACCACCATCACCTCCACCACACCACCCGTACTATTTCCTCATCTAACTCACCAACACCACCACCACCACCATCACCACAACCACCACCTCTCACCACCTCCTCCACCATCACACCTCCACCATCACCACCACCATCACCACCACAACCTCAATCGCCACCACCCCTACCACCACCACCACCACAACTCTCCCACCACCAACCATCATCACCATCACCACCACCTCCAGCACCACCACCACCACACCACCACCACCATCACCACCAGGCACCACCTTCAACTCCCAACCACCACCACCACCACCACCTACCACCACCTCCTCCTGTAACACACCTGCACCACCATCCACCATCACCTCCACACTCCCACCTCCCACACAACACCACCACCAGCATCACCATCTCCACATCCACCACCACCTCTACACACTCCACCATCACACCAGCACACCCATCACCATCACCACACCACTACCTCCACCACCACCACCACCATCCACCACTCCACCACCCCTCACCAGCACCACCATTCATCTCCACCATCCACCACCACCACCACCATCACCACCTAGCACCACATCTGCACCACCACACTTCACCATCCACCTCCTCCCTCACCACCACAGCTCCACCATCTCATTCACCTAACACCTCCACCACCACTCAACCACCTTCACCTCCACCATCACCACCACCACCTCCACAAACCTCCACCACATCTCCAAACCTCCACCTCAACCAACCATCACCAACACCACATCACCTCCACCTCACCACCCACCATCACATCAACCACCACCATCTCCACCACCTCGATCACCACCAATTCTTCACCTCCACCACCCGCCACCACCACCACCACCTCCTCCATCACCACCAACCATCACCACCAATACCCCTCCACCACCACCACCACCATCATACTACACCACCACCTCCACCATCACCATCACCTACACTGCACCGCCTCCTCCTCCTCCTTCTAACCTTCAACATCTCCTCACTCCATCACCATCCACCTTGATCTCCACCCACCAATTTCTCCACCACCTCCATCACACCCACCCCATCACCATCACACCACCTCCACCATCACACCACCACTATCACCACCATCACACCACCACCACCATTCACAACAACACCCCGCATCACCACCTCCACCTCCACCATGACCACCACCACCATCACCATCACCTACACCTCCATCACCTCCATCACCACCACACCACCATAACCACCACCACACACCACCACCACCATCACCACCATCACCACCACCACCACCATCACCACCAACCGTCACCATCCACCACCAACATCTCACCACCACTATCACCACTACCACCATCACCACCACCACCACCACCATCACCACCACCATCACCACCAACACCACCATCACCACCACACCACCACCACCATTTACCACCACCGACCACCATCACGCCTCACCATCACCCACCACAACCTCACCCACTCCACCATCACCACCATCACCACCACCACCACACACACCACACCATCACCACCACCACCTCCATCACCACCACCACCACCACCAGGCAAATCCATACAACACCACCACCTTCACCATCACCACAACCACCACACCCACCACCTGGCATCACCACCACCACCTCCCAGCACCTCTATCTCAACCACCATCCACCTCCATCACCACACCACACACCATCCACCAGTTATATTACCTCACTAACATCACCACCACCACCACCACCACCATCACCACCACCACCACCATCTCCACCACCCACCACCACCATCACCACCACCCCATCACACCACCTCCCACCACAACACCTCAACCACCACCACTACCACCACCACCACACCACTCTCACCACCACCACCACATCATCACCATCTCACCACCTCCACCACCACCACAACACCACCACACCACCATCACCACCAGCACCCAACCCCATCACCACCACACCACCCCCACCACCACCACCACCACCTCCACCATCACCATCCTGCACCACCATCACCATTCCACCTCCTCCACCTCCACCAACACCACAACCAGCATCACCATCACCACCACCACCACCAACACTACCACCACCACCATCCATCCTCCAGGCACCACCATCACCTTCACACCACCACTACCTCCTACACCTCCACCAAAATCTCCACCACACCACCTCACCCACAGCTCCACAATCATCTCCACACCACCACCACCACCACCATCACCACCCGACTCCATCAGCACACCTCCACCACACGCCTCCACACCTACTACAGCAACACCCAGCACCACCTTCACAATCACCACCACCACCTACCAACTCCACCACCACCATACACCACCACCATCAGCACCACACCACCTCCACCTCATCACCATCACCACCACCTCCACCTCCACCTTCACCATAACCACCATCACCTCCACCACACCACCTTTCCCATCTCACCACCATCACGTCCACCACGGATCACCACCATCACCACCTCCTACCACCACCACCACTCCACCAACACCACCATCACCATCTCCATCACCACCTCTTCCTCAACCTCCTACACCACCACATCACCCTCCCCCACCACCACCTCCATCACCATTCACCTCCATCACCTCCACACACCACCACCTTCACCACCTACAAACTACCACCAACACCATCACCACCTCCTTGATCATCCTCCATCACCACCTCCCCTTATCACCTCCAACCACCATCACCACACAAATCCTGCTCAATCTCCCAACACCACCTCCATCAACACCTCCTCGGTATCACCACATGTCAGGTTCACTTTCCTCCACCATTCACCTCCTTCACCCGCCATCTCCACCGCCTCCCTCCAACCTTGTCCACCTCCTCCTGCTCCTGCTACAACTCCAAACCTGCACCGCAACTACCAGACTCCACTCCTCTCCTGCTCCACATCCTCACATCATCCTCTGCCTCCTGCACCACCACCACCTAACCATGCTCCCAACCTCCGGCTCACTCCACCTCTAGCTCCACACTCCTCAGTGCATACTCCTCCACCATCCACCACCACCACCACCACCATCACCACCACCATCACACTCCACCACCTATCACACCACCACCAAACCTCCAGTTCCACCACACCACCATTCACCACCTCTCAATCAACACCACAACAACACCACCTCAACCATCACCACCATCACCACCACCACCTCATCACCACCATCCATCACCACCACCCCACCTTCACCACCACCACCACCACCAGCATAACCATCACCAACCACCACCACCTCTCCTCACCTCTCCACCACCACCTCCACAGCATACACACCACCACTCCACCTGCACCACTAATTCACCACCACCTCCTCCACCCATCACTCCCCACCACCCACCAGTACTCTATTACCTTCAGTATACATTCACCACACCACCACCTCACATTCAACCACCAATACACCATCACCCCACCCACACCACCATCACCACCACCCCATCACCAACACCATCCGACCACAACCACCATCACCACCACCACTACCACCACCACCACACCACTCTCACCACCATCCCACCACCATCATCACCATCACAACACCTCCACCACCACCACATCCCACCACCACCACCACTTCACCACCAGCACCTCCATCACCCACACCACCTCCACCACCCCACCACCACCACCTCCTTCCTCCTTTCACCACCGCTCCACTCTCTCCATCACACCACAACCACCTCCTACATCTCCACCACCAGCATCTACCTTTCACCATCCACCACCACCACCACTACCACCACCACCATCACCACCAGCACCAACATCAACATCACCACCTACACTACCTCCACCACCACCTCCACACATCACCAAACCTCCACCACCTACCACCAGCTCCACCTTCATCACCCACCACCTCCAACCACCACCATCTCCACAGCTCCACATCTGCTCTACCTCCTCCACACACCACCACCCCACCACCTCCACCATCACCACCAGCACCACCTTCACCATCTCCACCACATCCACTCCTCCTCCTACCACCCAACCTCCAGCTCCACATCTTTCTGCTCCTCCACCACTTTCATACAACATCTCCAGCACCACCACCACCACCAAACACAAATCTCCATCTCCACCATCACCTCATCACACACCATCCTTCACCTGCTCCTCCTCCATCACTCGTCACCACGATCACTCACCTTCACACCACACCACCTCCTCACACCACCATCTCCACCACCTTCACCACCACTACCACCACCCTCCTCCACCTACTTCTACCACCACCTCCACCCTCCACCATCTCATATCCACCGTCACAGCTCCTACTCACTCAAGCTCCACCTTCATCACCACCACCACCTCTACCTCCTCCTTTGATACACCACCTCATCTCCTCCACGTTCTCCTCACACCTCCAGCACCACCACCACATCACCATCACCACACACCACCTCCATCTACACCACCACTATCACCTCCTGCTCCACCTCCACCACAATCTCCTCCAACACCTCCGCCTTTCACCACCCTCCTCCAACACCATGACACCTCCGCCCAGCACCTGCTCCATCCTCATCATGATCGACAACCTGCAACCCTCCTCCACACGCACATCCTCCTCATCCTCCTCCACCTGCTCCTCCTAGTCACCTCCACCTCCTCCAGCACCTTCCTCCGGCTCCAGCACAATCACGGGACTCTACTATCAATCGTGATACTCACACCTCCAGCACCAACTCCATCCTCCTCCAAGCTCCTCCACCTAGCTACTCCTACACATCCAGCTACACCCCTCCTCCACACACATGTTCATCACTCACTCAATCACTGCAAATCAGACTAAAGATCATCCTACTATTCCTTCTCCTCCACATCCTTCACCACCACCACGACCTTCTCACCAACTAACACTCCTACCATACTCCACCTACTCCACTACCTTCTCCTCCTCCACTTCACCACTCCACCTAGCACCTCCTCCATCCCTCCTCACAACCAGTCACCTCCTCTACACCTCCTTCTCTCACCACCACCTCCCTAACTCCACCTCCAACACACCACCTCAACCTCCATCCTTGTTCCATACACCACCACCTCCATCTCCACCTCCACATCACCTCTCCTGTCTCCTATAATCACAAACCTCCTTCACCACCACACCACGCACCTTAGGTCCATTACCAATCACACCTAGCACCACCACCTCCTATCCTAATCACTGCTACTCCTCCAACTCAATGACTCTGTCCTCATTCTACCTGACTCCTCCTATCCAACACTCCTGCTCCTCATTTGTCCTGCTCCACATACACCTGCTCCTACTGCTCCAACTCCTCCTAAAGCCGCCTACTCCTGCAACCCTCTGAATCCTCATCAACTGCTACTCAATCAAGCCTCCGACTCCTCCTAATGATATAAAAAGATAATACTCATAATCATACTCAAACATGACTAAAACACCACCACCAAACACCATCACCACCACCACCAACCACCACCATCACCACCAACACCACTCACCACCACCACCACACCATCACCACCACCACCATCACCACCACCATCTCCACCACATACCCACCATCACACCCACACTACCACCACCACCACCACCACTCCTCACCACCACCACCACATCATCACCATCACACACCTCCAACACACCACCACAACCACCTACACAACAATCCTTCACCACAGCTCCACCATCACCTCCACCACCACTCCACCACACCACCACCACCTCCACCATCACCACCAGCACCACCATCACCATCACCACCACCACCACCTCCACCAACACCACCAACAGCCATCACCATCACCACCACCACCACCACCACTACCACCACACCTTATTTCACCACCAGCACCATTCACCATCACCACCACCCACTTCCTCACCCCACACCACCATCACCACCCACCACACACCACCACCAGCAACCACCATATCACCACCACCACCACCACCACCACCATCACCACCAGCACCACCATCAGCTCACCTCCACCCACCACCACCACCACCTCCACCATCACCACCAGCACCACCATCACCATCACCACCACCACCACACCACCACCAACCACCACCACCATCACCACCACCATCAGCACCACCACCACCACCACACCACCACCAATCCACCATCCACCCACCACCTACCACTCCACCTTAACACTATCTCCACCTTCACCTCCACCACCCCACCATCACCATCATCCACCACCATCACGTCCACCACGTTCACCACCTTCACCACCACCTCCACCCCACCAACCACCACCACCACACCATCACCAACCACCATCACCACCACTACCACACCTACCACCACCACCACCATCACCAACACCACCACCACCACCATCACTTCACCACCATCACCTCCACCACACCCACCATCACCACCATTAACACCACCACCACCATCAACCACCACCATGATCACCACATCCCACCACCACTATCACACCACCACCATCATCCCACCACCACCTCACCCATCACCACCATCCACAACCATCACCACCACCACTATCACCACCAACATCACCACCACCACCATCACCCACCCAACACCTCCGCCATCACCACCCTCCACCAACCATGACCACCACCACCATTCACATCACCACCAACCCACCATCACCTCCACCATCACTACCACCTCCACATCACCACCACCACCACCCCACCACCATCACCAAAACTCACCACCACACAACCATCATCCACCACCGTCACTTCACCACCCTATCACCACCACACTTACACACCACCTCATCACCACCACCACCACCACCATCACCACCACCATCACCCACCACCACCACCTTCACCACCACCACCACCACCCAACATTACCACCACCACCACCATCACCACCTCACCATCACCACCAACCTACACCACCTCCACCATCACCACCATCACCACCACCACCACCATCTCACCACTCCATCACCACCACCACCACATCAACCCCACACCACCACCAGCACAACCTTCACCACCACCACCACCTGATCCATCCACCACCACCACCACCACCCACCACCGCATCACCACAACCTCCCCAGCACCACTATCACCACCACCTCACCACCACCTTCACCACCACCACCTCCACCTGTTTCTAGTACCTCACTAACATCCACCACACACCACCACCACCACCATCACCACACCACCACCGTCACACCACACCACCCACCATCACCACCACCACCATCACCACCACCATCACCACCACAACCACCATCACCACACCACTACCACCTCCACCACACCACCTTCACCACCTCCACCCACCATCATCACCATCACCACCAACTCCACACACCACCACAACCACAACCACCACCAAAACAATCACCACAGCACCTCATCACACCACCACCACACCACCACCTACACTCCTCCACTCACCACAGCACACCTTCACCATCACCACCACCACCCACCTACACCAAACACCACCACCAGCATTCACCATCCCACCACCTCCACCACACTCCCACCACCACCATCACCACCAGACAACTTCCCTTCTCCACCACCACTACCACCACCACCACCACCACCATCACCCACTCCACCACCACCTCCACCAGCACCACATCTTCACCACACCTCCAACTCCACCACCATCTCCAACAGCAACACATCAGCACTACACCACCACCACCACCACCACCACCTCCTCCACCATCTCCACCAAAGCACACCATCTCCTTCTCCACCAACCTCCACCACCACCACCACCACTCACCACCAACTAATCACCACTCCATCAGCACAACACCACCATACCACCACCTCCATCACCACCTCCACAACCACCCACCATCACCAGCTCACCATCACCTCCACACACCACCACCATCCCCATCACCAACACCATCACGACCCACCTCGATCACACTTCACCACCCTACACCACCACCACCACCTCCATCACACCTCCATCACCAACACTCCACCTACACCACCACCACCAACCATCACCACCACCACCACCTCCACCATCACCATCACCACCATCACCTGCCACCACCACCTCCTTCACTCCTTCAAACCCATCCAACACCTTCACCACCTCCTTGAGCTACTCCATCTCCTCCACCAATAAGCACCACCACCATCATTCTACCACACCACCACCATCTCCATCCACCACCACCACCACCATCACACACCAAATATCACCACCTTCACCACCCACCATCACACCATCACCACCAACACCTCCGCACTCCACCTCCACCACCACCTGACCACTCCTCCAGCACCAGCACCACCTACACCAGCACCTCTCCAGCACCATCACCTCCTCCATCACCCCACACCATCCTAACACAACCTACATCACCTCCTGCTCCTCCTCATCCTAATGCAAACTCCTCGGCTCCTGATCCTCCTAGATCTCCACCACCTACACTTCAACCTCACACCTCCTTCCTCCTCCACCTAACACCTCCTTCACCACCTCCAAGGCTCCTCCTCCACTCCTGCTCCATCATCCTTATCCACACTCCACCAAGGTCCTCTCCTCCCTCCAGCCACACCGCACCATCATACTCCATCTACCATACACCTCACCACCAGCTACTCCTCACTCTTCCTGCTCTCACATACGTACACTCCAACAGCACCAAACCTCCTCTTATGCTCCTAATCTCCTCCTCATCTCCTCCTCCACCAGCACACCAACCTTCTCCTCTCATAATGCTTCTCATCGTCCACTCTGCACACCTCCTCCTCCACCACTCCTCCACATAACTACTACATACTCTTCCTTCATGATGGTCCATCCTCCTACCTACCTCACAGAATCACTACCTCCTCCTGTCTCCTACCCAGCTCCATCACCACCTCCTGCATCCACCATACCAACCAGCACCATGCCACCACCACCACCATCACCACCACCACCTCCACCACCTCCATCACCACCACCACCACCAATCACATCACCAACACAATCACCACACCCACACCACCTTCACCACACAAGTCCATCACCACCACCACCATCACCACATCACCTCCACCACCATCCATCACCACCCCCATCACCACCACCACCACCATTCCACCACCACCACCAACCACGCACTACCATCTCCACCACCACCACCATCACCAGCACCTCTACCCCTCCGCCAGCATCACCACCACCACACCACAGCAACCACCATCACCACCTACCACCAACACACTACCTTCACCTCACACCACCACCTGCACTATTACCTTCACTACCATCACCACCACCACCATCACAACCATCACCACCACCACACCATCACCTCAACCACCACACCAAGCTCTAACCATCACCACCTCCACCACCATCACCATCACCACCACCACCACCACCACCACCTCCACCAACCCAGCACCACCATCACCACCTCCACCAATCTATTACCTCCTCTTCCTGCACCACCACCACCACCGCCAGCACTATTTCCTCACTACACATCTACCACCACCACCAAGTCATCACCAGAAACACCATCCACCACCTCCTCCACACCACAACCACCATCACCACCAGCACCACCATCACCACCCACCCACCCTCCACCACCACCACCTACCACCATTCACTCAACCGGCTCCACCTTCACCATCATCCACCATCCTCCACCTCCACCAACACCATCCACAGCATCACCATCACCACCACCAACAAACACCACTTACCACCACCACCTTAACCACCTGCACCACCATAACCATCACAACCACTCACCTCCACCACACACCCCATCACCTCCACCTCCTCTCACCTCCTCCTGCACCAACCATCTTTCACTCCTCCACTCTCCCATATCACCACCTGCTCCACCATCACCACCACCACCACCACCACACACACCTCACCATCACCCACAGCACCACCATATTCTTTACCCCTCATACCACCGGCCACCTCACCACACCATCCACCTCCATCCACCACCACCACCACCACACCACCACCACCCTCCCCATCACCATCTCACACCAATTTGTGGAGATTAAGTTGTTTATACTCAAAAAAACCTCACTGTCTTCCATGAAAATAACACTGGCCAGGTTAAACATAAACAGACTTATCTGAGGTTCCTGGAGCTGTCTTGTCCAGTCGCCTGATATCTCAAGTTATGCAGGAATGCACATCCAACAGTTTCGGCTCCTGTTTGAGAGGGTCAGCCCAATTTTTACCTTTTAGAGCACGATAATTCTTCCCATTTCCCTAACGTTTCTAATCCAGATTCAAACAACAATGGCGAGTCTCCTCTGCGCAGGTGCAGCTTCCCATTTTTTATAACATAATTTTTATTAAATACAGTATGGCCATCTATTTACATATAATTACTGTATTTCTGGAAAAATATATACAGTATTTTCCACACATATATTATTCACAAATGTTGCGTGGTATTTTCGTGGATTTCAGTGTATGAGCCATTTGTAAGTGTGGGAGATGATCCAGGGCGTCCATATCAATGGTTCTTGCTGGTAGCAGCTTCCAAAGTGGCAGTTCACGCTGATGTTTCTCGACTATATCCCGACACATTTATATTAATTTTGCCAGAGTCGTCCATGGTTCATTTATGGCTTGATGCTTAAACACTTCATTGACACACTATTACACTATGACACACTCTTTATAATAATTACAAATTACCCTGTATAAATCCAAGCTACATTTTCAGGCTTAGCATATTGATTATGTTTAATACAACACTAAATCCTCTCCCCATCTGGGCTTAGCTATTTAAGACAATCACAAATCCTTGCTCCATTTATGCTTAGTAGTTTACATGATTATGTCATTTACATAACACACATTATTAAATATAAAATTTATTATAGACCGCTCTCTTCCCAGCAACACAATATACATTATATAATTAATTTTATCGTTGACTACTCTGTGTTTAATCACACAATATACATTATTATTAGTAGTAGACACCAATAAATTACCACTCGGCTGTCAAGCCATGTTGATTTATTTAAATTACTTGATGATAACTAAACATATCCATTTCGAAGGCCCAACAAGGGCAAGAAATATGTGGGAAATATTTTAAAAGACATAATCTTAAATTAATCTTCCATCAATACTAAGGGGAGATCTCTTGACACAAAACAAATTGTAAATTACTGAAGTTGGTGTATCCTGGAGACTTGTGGGACTTTAGGAACACTGGGGTCGAAAACAGTATCCCTCTTTCAGTGCCCACTGTCTCAGCTCCCCAACTAGCTCTGGGACCCTGGGTTAGGGACATATGTTTCCTGTATATTTATAATGTAAATTTACACCAGCAACACTGACTATTTTGTGTAATGTATAATAAAGAATTAAAGTGGACTTAATTGATTTAAGTATTTTGTTTTGTCTAGTAAATTACAATTATTGATCACATTATTTCATAAACGTAACTAATTACACTTAACAATTTATTACATTGGTGATAATCCTAATGCCTCCTCCAGCAAGAATACACGAAAATTGCCCAATATTAATTATTGACAATGTAAATTACTGACAATCTCAAATCAAGGGTGATGGACTGAGTACATGGTCTTTACGTCTCTACTGTTCCTGCCTACTTTCTGTACTCCACTGAAGACTACTGTGTAGGCAAAACGTTTCGGAATAAAGTTGCCTAACTGTTGCCTATATGTCTTACCTACCAACCTGTCGGTATTGTATACCATTTTGACATTCACATAGGGAAACAGCCCTCGTGTCTTAATACCTCTTGAAGAAAGTCAATGATACTCCTGCAAACAACGGATCCCAGAACCATCTACTGCTATTTTGGCAATGCCTGTCTGGCTGTCCCACCAAGGAGGGCCAGGCACTAGCAACACATGTTATTAAGGCAATAAATTCATTCCCTAGAGATGACAACCTCTTCCATCTCCCCTCTAGGGCGAGAAACACCCGCCGAGAAAATGCCTTCAACAGGATACCTGTTGCTTCAAAAATCAGAGCCAAAATTAGCAAAAAATAGAAGAGGGTAATACCATTGCAGCACGAGGCTTATAATCAGTGGGATTATATCGCTCCTAAGGACGCCATTACATCACAAGCCCTGAAGGACAAAAAATCCACTCAGGGCTCCTAGAACCAAATTTCTGACCTCCATGGATTTGCAGCAGGTGAAGAACATTTAACCCTTCAGGATAACTGATGTGTATAAAGGGTGCTATGTCATTTCCACAGGGCTCAGCGGAGGTTTTACCGGTTAAGGCCACAAGAGTTAAAACAAAAAGCTCAGTCCAGCGTTTGGTGATGTTTCAGAGAGGCTGCTGACTAAACTCACAAAATTTTCCAATGTTTGCCTGGCTGGGAGTGTCCCGGGGGCCGTTAGACTTTTTTCTTTGGTGTCTCACTGGTGCCCTCCGGGAAAAAAAGGATGGAGGAATCAGGTCCATTGCAGTAAGACAACACCCTTCGGTCTAGATGCCAAGAGGCTCCCACAATGTTGAAACCAACTCAGATCGGTTTTGGGGTTCAACAAAGCTGTGAAGCAGCTACTCATGCAGCAAAAGGATACATCAACTTGTTAGTGAATAAAGTCTTGATCAAACTGACTTTGCCAAAGCTTTCCCAACTTAGAAGGGATGTTCCTCTCCCAAACAGTTTCTAGACACCTCCCTTCCCTCTGTCCCCTTCAAAGAATTGCGTTATAGTGTGACTTCTAAACTATTGTTTGGTGACCATGAAATTGACTCGTGTGGGGTGTGCAAACAGGGGGACCTCCTCACCCCCTTTCTTTCTTTTTGGTCAAGGAGTCACAGGAAGCCCCCCAGTGAGCTCAATATCTTTTTGGTGATGATCCCCTAGGGCATACAGAATCTCTCCGAAGGAATCAAAAAAAATTAAAGACTGGGGGAGAGCCTGGCCAGCGAATGGAAATATTTTTCCCAATCGAAGATCATTCGATATTGTGCTGTTTTCCCGGGAAAACACAGTTTTGATCCCCCAAAACAGCACTTCCTTGGTGCCCCTCTTGGGTCCAATACATTCCATTGATTCAAAAAAAGAAAACTCAGCCCCTCGGGGACGTTGGAAGGCAGTATAAAAGATATCGATACCTACTCACTAGATGCCGTCTTCCCAAAACTTACCTACTTCCGAGATCTCCCCACTTTCAACAGTCTGAAACTAAAGGGAATAGGGACTCCCCCCTTAAAGCCGTGCTACAGAGTGTATTGAATCAGTCTTCACTTGAAGATGGACTGGGGGGGGGGTAGGAAAATCCTCCCAGATTGTTACAGCTTTCCTGTCCTCTTTCAAGCACAAAGAGTTAAAAACCCAAAAATTTTTTTTTGGAAAACCTCATGACCAGCAGGAATACGGAACATAGCTATCCCAGAGCCATCCGAATGGGAGATTTTTCCCAGCCCCAAAACCTAGTGCAGCAGGGCCCTACAAACAGTCAAGTTGGGAGGCCCCCATCGCTGAAAAGGGCTTCCCAAAACATGCCTGGGTTTTTTTAAAACATCGACAAAAAGACTGCCTCTCCCCAAGCTGTGAGTGACATCACTTTGGGGACTTCCCTAAAAAATGTTCCTTTTTGACAAGGGGGAACATGCCTGCCCTATGTGTTTTGGGGTGATGGCAAGCTGACCAATGTAACCATATTTTTTTCTTTTCCCAAAATCAAGGGCGGGGATGCAACACACAATGAAGTCAATGACATCAAAAAGGGAAAACCTTGTAAACTGGTGCCCTCCCAAGGGGCCCCCGTACCAGCATTGAACATCCCAAAACCCATTAATTCCCCAGATGGGCTCACCCCTACCCTTGGGAAAAATGGCAAGCTTTACAGGGGGCTATATGTCGTGTTTTTGACACGGTGAACCTACACCCGCACATGTCGGTCGACGGAGGAGGCTGCCCGGGAGGAATAAAAGATCAGCAAGTACGGGGACAAACCAACAGTATCAATTTACCCCAAGGATAAAAGTATTGGGATCAAAAGGGGTATAAGGCAATGTATCTTTAAAGAACTGAGTCGACACCCCCAGGGAGCAAAAGGGGAACCACTTTCATTTCCAGCGCCTCCCCGGGGCCATTCAGAGTGGAAATTTTGCTGTATTACTGGGTTCCCACGTCGGCATAGGGGGGCGGAGAAATTCTTTAATCTTTAAATATTTACCAATGTATACTGCTTTTTTTTCCGGTCAAAATTTCTGTTGTTAAAAAGTGAACTAGAATGTAATATGGGAGTGGAGATGAAAATTCAAACACCTAGGAAAACCTAGAGTTTTTCAGGTACGTTTATTGTCTTCTTGCGGATAAACCCAGTAAAGTTCTAAAGTGGTACCTCAATTTTTAAATTTTTATAATTATTATTAATATAATATTATATATAATATTATATATATATATATTTATAATATATATATATATATATATTACTGGTGGATCTGCTGTTGGTATGTTAAAATGATGATGTTTGGCAGGTGGTCTACTGTTGGTTTTATAATAATGCGATGTTTCAGGTGTGTTGCTGTCTGGTTGATAATAATGATGTTTTGACAGGTGTGTTGCTGTTGGTTATAAAAATGATGAAAATTTGACAGGGTGTCACTGTTGGGATGATAATAATACGAGTTTGACAGTGTGTCTGCTGTCTGGTTGATTAAAAATGATGATGTTTGCAGGTGGGTTGCTGTTGGGATGTTAATAATGATGTGTTTGTGGTGTGTCTGCTGTCTGGTACGTTAATAATGAGTGTTTGTAGGTGTGTCTGCTGTCTGGTTGCAATAATGACGATGTTTGGGCAGGTTTTTTTGTGTTGGGATGAAAAAATGAATGTTTTATAGGTGTGTCTGCGGGCTGGTATAAATAATGAGATAAAGTTTTTAAGGGGTGTTGCTGTTGTTAAAATAGAAATGCTTTTAAGGTGTGTCTGCTGTCCCGGGTTTTTAATAATGATGATGTTTACAGGTGGTTGCGTTGGTATGTTTAAATTTTGATGTTTGCAGGTGTTCTGCTTCTGGATGTTTAAAAATGATATGTTGACAGGGGTTTGCTGTCTGGTATAATAATAATGATAATGTTTGACGGTGTGTGCTGAGGTATAAAAATGATGATGTTTGACAGGTGGCTGCTGTTGGGATAATAATAATGTGATGTTTGAAGGTGTGTCTGCTGTTGGGATAAAAATGACGAAATGTTTGAAGGTGTGTCTGCTGTTGGTATGTTAATAATTGATTTTGCAGGTGTGCTGCTGTCTGGTATAATAATAGAAATGTTTGAAGGGGTGTCTCTGTCTGGTATAAAAATGATGAGTTTGAAGGGGTTTGCGTCTGGTTAAATAATGTGTTTTGACAGGGGTGTCTGCGTCTGGTATGTTAATAATGATGATGTTTGACAGGGGTGTTGCTGCTGGTTAAAAAATACGAAAGTTTGACAGGTTGTCTGCTGTCTGGGATTTAATAATAATGATGTTGACAGGGGTGTTGCTGTCTGGACAATAAAAGACGTAATGTTTGCGGTGGTTTTGCTGTCGGTTGTTAAAAATTTGGGTGTTTGAAAGGTGTGTTGCTTCTGGGATAAAAAAGGTAATGTTTTACGGTGTGTCTGCTGTCTGGTATAATAAAATGATGATTTTTACAGGTGTGTCTGCCGTCTGGTATAAAAAATGATGTTTGACGGTGTGTCTGCTGTTGGTATAATAATGATGATGTTTGCGGTGTTTGCTGTCTGGGAAATAAAAAATGATGATTAAAGTTTGACGGTGGTCTGTGTTGGTATAAAATGAGAGTTTGACGGTGGTTGCTGTTGGTAAAATAATGACGAAATGTTGACAGGTGGTCTGCGTCTGGTATAATAATATGATGAGTTTGCAGGTGTGTCAGCTTCTGGTATAATAATAATGATGATGTTTGAAGGGGTTTTCGTTTGGTTATAATAATGATGTTTGAAGGTGTTTCTGCTGCGGGGATAATTTTAAAATTTTTTTTTTGGGCAGTGGTTTTGCTGCCTGGGATAATAAAAAAGTGATAATTTTTGACGGTGTGTCTGCGTCTGGTATAAAAAGATGATGTTTGACAGGGTCTGCGTTGGTATATAATGATGAAAGTTTGACGGTGTGTCTGCTTTGGTAGTTAAAAATGAGATGTTTGACGGTGGTCTGCTGTCTGGTAGTTTTAAAAATGAGAGTTTGACAGGGGTTTGCTGCCCGGATATAATAATGTGATAATGTTGAAAGGTTGTCTGCTGCCGGTATAAAAATAATGTGATAAGTTTGACAGGGTGTCTGCTGTCTGGTATAAAATGATGATGTTTGCGGGTGTCTGCTGCCTGGTATAAAATAATATGATAATGTTTGACAGGTGTGTCGTGCCTGCTAAAAATAAAAAGATGATAAGTTTTCAGGTGTGTTGTGTTGGTATAATAAATGATGTGTTGACAGGTGTGTCTGCGTCTGGTATAATAATGAGATGTTTTTCGGGGTGTTGCTGTCTGGTAGTTAATAATGATGATGTTTGACAGGTGGGTCTGCTGTCTGGGATTTAATAAGATGATGTTTGACCGGGGTGTTGCTGTCTGGTAAGTAAAATGTAAAGTTTGACAGGGGTTTCTGCTTTGGTATAATAAAAGATGTTGTTTGACGGGGTGTCTGGTCTGGTTATTTTAATGATGTTTGACAGGGGTGGGCTGCGCCCGGTTAATAATAATGATGATAATTTTGACAGGTGGTTGCTGTTGGGATAAAATGGTGTGTTTGAAGGTGTCTGCTGTTGGTTAAAAAATAATGATGATGTTTGGGGGCAGGGGTGTTGCTGTTGGTATGTTAATAATGATGATTTTACAGGTGTGCTGCGTCTGGTATAATAATGACGTTATTTTTTGACAGGTGGTTGCTGTTGGTATGTTTAAAAATGATGATGTTTTTACGGTGTGTCTGCTGTCTGGACAATAATGACGATAATGTTTGACAGGTGTTTCTGTCTTATGTTAATAATGTGAGTTTGACAGGGGTGTTGCTGTTGGTTAAAATGACGATATTTTTTGACGGTGTGTCTGCTGTCGGGATAAAAAATGATTGTTTTGACAGGGGTGTCGCCGTCGTTAAAAATAATGATGTTTGAAGGGGGTGTTGCTGTCTGGGAAATAAGTGTGTTTGCAGGTGTGTCTGCTGTCTGGTATAATAAAAATGTGATAATGTTTGACAGGGGGGTTGCGTCTGGTATAAAAATTTTGATGTTTGAAGGGGGTGTCTGCTGTCTGGTTTAAAAATGACGAAAAGTTTGAAGGTGTTCTGTGTCTGGTATAATAAAAATATGATGTTTGACGGTGTGTCAGTGTTGGTATAATAATAAATGATGTTTGAAGGGGGTGTCGCGTCTGGGTTATATAATGAGTTTTACAGGTGTGTCTGCTGTCTGTATATAATGATGATGTTTGCAGGTGTGTTGGCCCGGTTAATAATAAAAAAAGATAAAGTTTGACAGGTGTGTCTGCTGTCTGGTATAAATGTGATGTTTGAAGGGGGTCTGCTGTTGGTATTAATGAGATGTTGAAGGGGTGTCTGCTGTTTTTATGTTAATAAGGAGTTTGACAGGGTTTCTGTCTGGAGTTAATAAAGTGATGTTGACAGGTTTTTTGCTGCCTGGGATAAAAAATAATGTGATAAGTTTGACAGGTGTGTCGTGCCCGGTATAAAATAAAATGAATGTTTTACGGGGTGCTGCTGTCGTATAAATGAGGTTTACAGGTGGGGCTGCTGCCTGGGGATAATAATAAGATGTAAATTTTTACGGGGGTGTCTGCTGCCTGCTATAATAAATGAGATAATGTTTGAAGGTGTGTCGCGCTGGTATAAATGTGATGTTTGACAGGTGGTTGCGTCTGGTATAATAATGATATGTTTTACGGTGGTCTGCTGCTGGTTGTTTAAAAATGAGATGTTTGACAGGTGTGTCCCGCTGTCTGGTATGTTAATAATGATAGTTTGAAGGTGTGTTGCTGTTGGTGTTAATAAAGATAATGTTTGAAAGGGTGTCTGCTGTCTGGTATAATAATGTGATGATGTTTGAGGGGTGTCGCTGTCTGGTTTAAAAAATTTAAAGAGTTTAAAAAATGTGTTGCTGCCTGGTATAAAAATAATGTGATAATGTTTGACGGTGGTCTGCTGTTGGTAAAAATGATGAGTTTGAAGGGGGTTGCTGTCTGGTATAATAATGTGATGTTTGAACAGGTGTGTCGCTGTCTGGTAGTTAATAAAGTGGTTTGACAGGTGTGTCTGCTGTTGGGGATGTTAATAATGATAATGTTTTACGGTGTGTTTGCTGTTTGGGATAATAATGATGATGGTTTGACGGTGTTCTGCCTCTGGTATAATAAAGAGATGATGTTTGACAGGTTTCTGCTGTCGGATAATAAAAATAATGTGTGTTTGACAGGGTGTCTGTGTCTGGTTAATAATAATGCGATGTTTGACGGTGGTCTGCTGTCTGGTATAACAAAAATGAGATGTTTACAGGTGTGTCTGCGTCGTTTTAAAAAAAAAAGATGATGTTTTACAGGTGGTCTGCTGTTGGTTTTAAAAATAATATGAGTTTTGACAGGGGTTCTGTTCTGCATAATAATGTGTGTTTTTAGGTGTGTCTGCTGTCTGGTTTTAATAAAAAATGTGATGTTTGACAGGGTGTTGTATGGTATAAAAAAAATGATGATGTTTTTCAGGTGTGTCGCTGTTGTTTAATAATGATGTATGTTTGCAGGTGTGTCCGTTGGAATTTAAAAATGATGATGTTTGAAGGGGTGTTGCTGCGGTATAATAATAATGATGATGTTTGACGGTGTGTCGCTGTCTGGTATAAAATAATGATGATGTTTGCAGGGGTTGTGTCTGGAATAAAAATAATGTGATGTTTGACAGGTGTGTTGCGCTGGGAACTTGGGCTGTCCTACAACTCGGCAGTTTGGGGGGAAAATCTTTGTCCCAAATTTTATCTCCCAATGCTGGTTGAGATTCCTCGGGATTTTCGTTTTTTGTTCTTGACAGGAAGATCTTTATGCACTGGTGAGGCTGGGATGGGTTTTACTGGGGGGTGGGGATTGTCACTGGTGAGGCTGGAATGTGCATGGTGAGTGGATTGTGTCACTGGGGAGGCGGGTATGTGTCACGGGGAGGTGGTTGTTTAAATG
>NC_069480.1:398810-422099 GCF_026875155.1 Cherax quadricarinatus
AAAAAAGGGGAGGAGACAATTCTTGGGCCTTGTAAGAGACATCTTGTTCACATTACTAGCCTGACTAACTCTATATTTTACATTCATTTATTTATTTAAAGCCATACCTTTTATTACTTTATCTTCTAGAGTGTAGTATTGGAGGGATGAAGAACTCCCTTCCTGTTCAATTGAACATTTTTAAACAGTGAACTCTCTTCATGCTCTTTCTACAGCTCTTAATAAAACCGTTTACATAAACACTTGTATATAATATTTGCCCATTTTAAAAGTTTTAAGTAGGTCAATGGGAGTATACAATAATCTTAGTAGAAAATAGGTATGATTAGGTTCCATGTAAAATATCAGAGAACTGATGACACAAATTTCAGTTGCTACTCAATCAACACAGAGTAGAACCGTGACAAGTGTGCAGTCAAAACACCGGCAGGAATTACACTTGGCTGGGGAAGAAGAAAACCCTTTTGAGCGGGTTTCCCAAAGTGTAGGATACACGTCCCTATCAGGCCCTCTCACAGGGTGGCAAAATCTACAATTCCTAGCAACACTGGCAGCCGTCATTGAGGAAAAGTTGGTAGCTAATCTGTGGGGGAACATAACGGATGCTTGGAGATTTGAAGTCCATCTCCGTGGTCCAGGGGGTCAGGGAACACCGAGCTCCTTACCACCAGGTGAGTTAATTTACTGTTGTAGATAGGTGATACATATTGAGGAAAATTACAGTTATCTGAATGTAACTCATTATGTACATAACAGTAAATGATAACAAAGATAATTATTATTTATCAGTTACATAGACAAGTAGGAATTTGGGACACCTAGGTCGCAAAAATGTCCCCCTTCGATACCTACCACTGTCATGTCCACAAGTTGCCCTGGACCTATTAATTACAAATGAAATATACATCACCAAGAATTCTGGTAAATATATAAATTTGTGGACTGTATATTAAACTAATAAAGGGTTATATATATACACATATACATAACAGAAGGAGAATATTTCTTAATATCACTCACCAATTTGACTGGAGATTAAGTTGTATCATACTCAGAAAACCTCACTGTCTATCCATGAAAATAACACTGGCCAGAGTTAAACATAAACAGACTTATCTGAGGTTCCTGGAGCTGTCTTGTCCAGTCGCCTGATATCTCAAGTTATGCAGGAATGCACATCCAACAGTTTCGGCTCCTGTTTGAGAGGTGTCAGCCCAATTTTACCTCTAGAGCACGATAATTCTTCCCATTTCCCTAACGTTTCTAATCCAGATTCAAACAACAATGGCGAGTCTCCTCTGCGCAGGTGCAGCTTCCCATTTTTTATAACATAATTTTTATTAAATACAGTATGGCCATCTATTTACATATAATTACTGTATTTCTGGAAAATATATACAGTATTTTCCACACATATATTATTCACAAATGTTGCGTGGTATTTTCGTGGATTTCAGTGTATGAGCCATTTGTAAGTGTGGGAGATGATCCAGGGTCCATATCAATGGTTCTTGCTGGTTTGCAGCTTCCAAAGTGGCAGTTCACGTGATGTTTTCTCGACTATATCCCCACACATTTATATTAATTTTGCCAGAGTCGTCCATGGTTCATTTATGGCTTGATGCTTAAACATTCATTGACACACTATTACACTATGACACACTCTTTATAATAATTACAAAATTACCCCGTATAAATCCAAGCTACATTTCAGGCTTAGCATATTGATTAGGTTAATACAACACTAAATCCTCTCCCATCTGGGCTTAGCTATTTAAGACAATCACAAATCTGGCTCCATTTATGCTAGTAGTTTACATGATTGATGTCATATACATAAACCAACATCTTATTAAAATATAAAATATATTTATAGACCGCTCTCTTCCAGCAACACAATATACATTAATACTTAATTTTATCGTTGACTATCTTGTTTAATCACAACATTTTACATATTATTAGTAGTAGAACCATAAATTACCCCTCGGGACTGTCAAAGCCATGTTGATAGATTTAAATTACTTGATGATAACTAAAACATATCATTTGAGGACCAACAAGGGCAAGAGCTATGTGGGGAAAATATTTTTTTAAAAGAATATCTTCAATTAATCTTCCATCAATTACAAAGGGGAGATTCTCTTGACACAAAAAACAATTGTACAATTACTGAAGTTGGATGTATCCTGGAGATTGTGGGACTTTAGGAACTTGGGTCGAAACTGTATCCCCTACCTTTCAGGGCCTGTTCAGCTCCAACTAGCTCTGGGGACTTGGTTAGGGACATATGTTTCCATGTATATTATTATAATGTAAATTTACACAGGAAACGTGACTTTTTTGTGTAATGTATTAATACTGAATTAAGTGAGTAATTAATTGATTTAAGTATTTTGTTTTGTTAGTAAATTACAATTATTGATACTCATTCTTTTCATAACCGTAATAATTACACTTAAAATTTATTCAATGGTGAGAATCCTAATGCTCCTCAGCAGAATACAGAAACTTGCCCAAAAGTATTGATGACAATGTAAATTATGACAGATCTCAAATTCAGGGTGATGGATGGTAATGGTCTTTTCCGTCTCTACTGTTCCTGATACTTTCTGTACCTCCACTGAAGATATCGTGTAGGCAAAAAAACGTTTCGGAAAAAAGTTGGCCAAATGTTGCTATTTGTCTTACCTACCACTGTTCGGTATTGTATACCATTTTGACATTCACATAGGGAAACAGCCCTCGTGTCTTAATACCTCTTGAAGAAAGTCAATGATACTCCTGCAAACAACGGATCCCAGAACCATCTACTGCTATTTTGGCAATGCCTGTCTGGCTGTCCCACCAAGGAGGGCCAGGCACTAGCAACACATGTTATTAAGGCAATAAATTCATTCCCTAGAGATGACAACCTCTTCCATCTCCCCTCTAGGGCGAGAAACACCCGCCGAGAAAATGCCTCAACAGGATACCTGTTGCTTCAAAAATCAGAGCCAAAATTAGCAAAAAATAGAAGAGGGTAATACCATTGCAGCACTGAGGCTTATAATCAGTGAGGATTATATCGCTCCTAAGGACGCCATTACATCACAAGCCCTGAAGGACAAACATCCACTCAGGGCTCCTAGAACCATTATTGACCTCCATGACTTTGCAGCAGGTGAAGAACATTTAACCCTTCAGGATACTGATGTGTATAAAGCTGCTATGTCATTTCCACAGGGCTCAGCAGGAGGTTTCACGCGGTTTAAGGCCACAAGAGTTAAAACAAATGCTCAGTCCAGCGTTTGGTGATGTTTCAGAGAGGCTGCTGACTAAACTCACAAAATTTTCCAATGTTTGCCTGGCTGGCAGTGTCCCGGGGGCCGTTAGACCTTTTTCTTTGGTGTCTCACTGTGTGCCCTCCGGAAAAAGGATGGAGGAATCAGGTCCATTGCAGTAGACAACACCCTTCGGTGCCTAGATGCCAAGAGGCTCCCACAATGTTGAAACCAACTCAGATCGGTTTTGGTGTTCAACAAAGCTGTGAAGCAGCTACTCATGCAGCAAGAGGATACATCAACTTGTTAGATGAATAAAGTCTTGATCAAACTGGACTTTGCCAAAGCTTTCAACTTAGAAGGGATGTTCCTCTCCAAGCAGTTTCTAGACACCTCCCTTCCCTCTGTCCCTTCAAAGAATTGCGTTATAGTGTGACTTCTAAACTATTGTTTGGTGACCATGAAATTGACTCGTGTGAGGGTGTGCAACAGGGGGACCTCCTCACCCCCTTTCTATTCTGTTTGGTCAAGGACGTCACAGGAGAGCTCACCAGTGAGCTCAATATCTGGTTCTTGGATGATGATACCCTAGCTGGCACTACAGAATCTCCCCAGGAAAGGGGAAAATCAGAAAAATTAAAGACGGGGAGAGAGAGTGGGCCACCCGAATTTTAAAATATTTTTCTACCTTTTCGACAGATATTAGAATATTAGTGTTTTTTTTAACCAGGAATCCGAGTTATTGTTTCCAGCCAAAAGCCTTTCTCCGGGGTTTCCCTCCTTTTGGGGTTTCCAATACCTTTAAATTGATTCTAAAAAAGAAATTTCAGCCTAGGACGATGGAAGGCATTTTGGAAAGATTTCGTTTACAAACTCACTAGATCCCTGTCCCCCCCAAAAATTAACAAATTCCTGGGGTGTCCCAATTTTTAAAACAGTTGAAATAAAGGGAAATTTGGATCCCCCCTTAAAGACCGTGTACGAGTGTATTGAATCAGTCTTTCACTTGAAGAGGGGACAGTGGGGGGCTGGGGGTAGGTAAATCCCCCCAGAGGTCCTATCAGCTTTCCTGCCTCTTCTGATAAAACGAGTTAAAAAACCCCAAATTTTTGTTGGAAACCTCAGGGACCCAGCGGGAAATTTTACGGGAACCCATTAGCTTTGCCAGAGCATCATGAATGGGAAAATTTTTTTCTCCAGCAAAAAACCTAGTGAGCACTGGTCCCAAAGTAAATTTGGGAGGGCCCCATCGTAAAAAGGTGTTGCCAACATCCCTAGGGTTTTAAACATCAGACAAGAAGACTGCCTCTCCCCAAAGCGGTGATTTGGAATATTTGGGGACTTCCTCCAAAATGTTCCCTTTTTTGACAAGGGGAACTGCCTCGCCCCTATGTTTTTTTTTGCGGTGATGTCCCAAGTGACCAATGTACTACTATTTTTAAACCCTGTTCCAAAATAAAGGGTGGGAGGAAACACACAAAAAAAGGTCAAGACTTTTAAAAAAGAGCCCCTTGCTACAACTGGATCCCCTCCCAAGGGGAAAACCCCCGATCCCCGATTAAACCCAATACCCAAAATCATTCAATTCCCCGATGGGCTCCCATTATTTGGAAGAATGGAAAGCTTTGGAATGGGGTATTTTTAAGTGTTTTGACCTGGCTGACACCTACACGTCCCCTGCCCGGTCGACAGGGAGGAGCGGGCTGACCCGGGGAGGAAACAAGATCAGCAAGTCAGGGACAAAAACCAAACCCTTTAAAAATTTACCCCAATGGGTTTAAAAAAAATTTTTTTTAGGATCATAAGGGGGTTATAAGGCCACAGGGAATTTTTAAAAAATGGTCGACACCACCGGGGAAAGAAAAGGGGAAACCCATTTTTCATGTTCCAGCCCTCACCGGGGCCCCAATTAGAGGGGAAAATCCCTTGCTGTATTACTGGGTTACTTTTGGCAAGGGGGAAAGCGGGGAGGAAATTCATAATTTTTTTAAATTATTTCCCAATGTTTCATGCTTTTTTTTTTGGGTTTTCAAATTTTCTGTCTTTTTAATAAAGTGAACAGAAATGTAAAATATGGGGTGGCCCAGATAAAAAATATTCAAACACCCCCGGAAAGAAAAACCTTGGTTTTTTGGGTCGGGGGGTTTTTTTGTTTCTCGCGGTTAAGACCCCCAGTAAAGATACAATTTGGTCCCTAAATTTTATATATTTTATTTTATATAAATATATATATTTTAAAATTTATATTTTTATTTATATATCATATTATATATATATATAAATATATTTATTATATATATTTGGGGGATCGGCTGTTTTGGTTTGTTAAAAATGATGATGTTTGAAAGGTTTTGTTCTACTTTTGGGTTGGAAAATTAAGACGATGTTTGAAGGTGTGTCTGCTTTTGGTATGATAAAAAATTTTTTTGTGTTTGACAGGGTGGGTTGTTTTGGGTATGATAATAATGATGTTTTTTGAAGGGGGTTTCTATTTTGGGTATGATAATAATGACAAAAGTTTGACAGGTGGGTTGTTTTGGGTTGATTTTTAATGATGATGTTTGAAGGTGTGTTGCTGTTTTTGGTTTTTATGTTAAATAATGATGTTTTTTTGGGAAGGTTTTGTCTGCTGTCTGGTCTTTAAATAATGTGATGTTTGTCAGGTGTTTTGGGCTGTTTGGTTTTAAACAAAAATTGCGATTTTTGGGAAGGTGTGTTGCTGTTTTTTTGATAAAAATGATGATGTTGAAAAAGGTGTGTCTGCTTTTTGGGTTATAATTTTGTTTTAATGTTTGCAGGTTTTGTTTGCTGTCGGGGTATAATAATGAGGGGAAAATGCTTGACAGGTGTGTCTGCGGCCCGGTTTGTTAAAAAATGTTTGGATTTTTCCCACAGGAGTGCTGCTTTTGGGTTTTGTTAAAAAGGATGATGTTTAAAGGGGGTGTTGCTGTTCGGTATGTTAAAATTGATGATGTTTGACGGTGGGGTCGTGTCTGGTATAATAAAAATGATAATTTTTTTGGCCAGGTTTGTTGCTGACTGGTTTTTAAAAATGATGATTTTTGCCCGGTGGTTGTGTTGGTATAATAAAAATTTGATGATTTTTTGAAGGGGGTGTCGCTGTTTGGTATAATAAGGGACGTAATGTTTGACGGTTTGTGTCTGCTGTCTGGTATGTTAAAAAATGATGTTTTTGACAGGTGTGTTGCTGTCGGGTTTTATAATAATGACAAAAATGTTTGACAGGTGGGGTTCTGTTTTTTGGGTATAAAATGTTGATGTTTGAAAAGGTTTTGGTTGCTTTTGGGTATAATAATAATGATGTTTTTGGGACGGTGTGTTGGGGTCGGGTTTGTTAATAATGTTTGATGTTGACGGTGTGTCGGCTGTCTGGTAAAAAATGCGATTTTTTTTTGGGAAGGTGTGCTGCTGTCGGGTTTTGTTAATAATAAGGGTTTTTTGACAGGTTTTGGCGCTTTTTGGTAAAATTTAAGGACGTAATTTTTGAAGGTGTGTCTGCTTTTTGGGTTTTGTTAATAATGTTGATGTTTGACGGGTTGTGTCTGTTTTTGGTAAAATTTAAGGAGGGAAAATGTTTGACAGGTGGGGCTGCTGTTGGTATAATAATAATGTGATTTTTTAAAGGTGTGTCTGCGTTGGTTTAAAATTTAATGATTTTTGGGCCCGGTGTGTTGCTGTTTGGTATAAAAATTTGGATGATGTTTAAACAGGGGGTTTTTGCGTTGGTTATAATAAAAATTTGTTTGAAAAATGTTTGACAGGTGTGTTGCTGTTTGGTTAAAAATTGATGTTTGGTTTGACAGGGTGTCTGCTGTCGGGTTTAAAATTAAATTGACGATAATGTTTGACAGGTGTGTCTGCTGTCGGGTTTAAAAAATAATGATGTTTGTTTGAAGGTGTGTCAGTGTCTGGTATAATAAAAATTGATGATGTTTGACAGGTTGGTCTGCTGTCGGGTTAAAATAATAATGTTGTTTGACAGGGGGGTCTGCTTTTGGGTTTAATTTTGATGATTTTAAACAGGTGTGTCTGCTCCCGGGGTTTTTAATAATAATGATGATAATTTTTTGACAGGGTGTTGTTTTGGGTTTTAATAATGATGATGTTTTGGGGTTTGGGGGTTGCTGTCTGGTAAAAATAATGATGATGTTTAAACAGGTTTGTCTCTTTTGGGTTTATTTAATTTTGATGATGTTTGCCAGGTGTGTCTGCTGTCTGGGAAGTTAAAAATTTGATGATTTTTTTGGACAGGGGTTTCTGTCCCGGGTTATAATAAAAATGATGAAAATTTTTGGGGAAAGGGGGGTTTTTTTTCTGCGGGCCTGGTATCTAATAATGTTGATAATGTTTAAAAGGTGTTTTGCTGTCGGGTTTTTAAAAAATTGAGGTTTTGGGAAGGTGTGTTGCTGCGGGGTATAAAAAATAATGATGATAATTTTTGGGACAGGTGTGTTGCTGCCTGCTATAATAATAATGTTTGTTTTTGGGTTTAAACGGGTTTGTGTCTGCTGTTGGTAAAATAATGATGATTTTTGGGTTGGGTGGTTGCTGTCGGGTTTAAAATAATGATTTTGTTTGACGGGTTTGTGTTGCTTTTGGGTATTTAAATAAGTTTGATTTTTTGGACGGTGTGTTGCTGTTGGATGTTAAAATAAATGAGTTTGAGGGGGTTTTGTGTCTGCTGCCCTTGGAAATTTTAAAAATGATAATGTTTGACCGGTGTGTCTGCTGTTGGTATATTAATGATGATGTTGTTTGACGGTTGTGTCTGCTGTCTGGTATAAATTAATGTGTTTGACGGGTTTGGGTCTGCTGCCTGGTATAATAAAAAGATGATAATTTTTGGACGGGTTTGGTTTTCTGCGGTTGGAAAAAAATGGTGATTTTTGACGGGTGGTTTTGTCTGGTAAAATTTAATAATGATGTGTTGACAGGTGTTGTCTGCTGTTTGGTATTTTAATAATGATGTTTTTGAAAAGGGTTTTTGCTGCTCTGGTAAAATTAATACGTTTAAAGGTTTAAAGGTGTGCCCCTGCTGTCTGGAATGTTAATATGATGATTTTGCAGGTGTGTTGTGTCGGGTTTACAATAAGGGACGAAAAGGTTTAAAGGGTTGTGTTGCGTTGGGTTTATTTTAATAATGATGATGTTTGCAGGGGGTTTTCTGCTTTTGGGTATAAATAAAGATAATTTTTGAAAGGTGTGTCTGCTTTTGGGTTAAAATTTTAATAATGAGGGTTTGGGAAGGGTGTCTCCCCTTTGGGGTAAAAAATTTTTTTTTTTTGGGACGGGGGTGTTGCTGGGGGGTTAAAAAGGGATGATTTTTAAGGTGTGTTGCTGTCGGTTTAAAAATATTGTGAAAATTTTTTTGCAGGTGTGTCTGCTTTTTGGTAAAATTTAATCATGTGTTTGACAGGTGTGTCTGCTTTTGGGTATAATAATCCCGTTTAATGTTTGCCCAAGGTGTGTCTGCGGTTGGTATAATATAATGATGATGTTTAAAGGGGGGTTTCAGTTTTCTGGTATAATAAAAATAAATGTTTTTTTGGAAGGTGTTTTCTGCGTTGGTAAAATTAATAAGGGTTTTGGGGTTTCGGGGTGTGTTTGGTTTTGGGTTTTTAAAAATGATGATGTTTGAAGGTGTGTCTGCTGCCTGGTTAATAAAATGTTGTAATTTTTTTGACAGGTGTTTTCGCTTTTCTGGTATAATAATGATGATTTTTGGGACAGGTGTGTTTCTTTTGGGTTTAAAAATGATGTTTTTGACAGGTGTGGTCTGCTGTCGGTATGTTTTTTTAATGTTTGATGTTTGACAGGTGTGTTGCTGTCTGGTATGTTTATAATGATGATGTTTGAAAGGTGTTTCTGCTGCCTGGTATATAATAATGATGATAATGTTTAAACCAGGTGTGTCTGCTCCCTGGTATTTAATTAATGATGATAATTTTGACGGTGTGTCTGTGTCTGGTATAATAATGAGGGATGTTTTGACGGTTTGTGTCTGCTGCTGGTATAATAATAATGATGATAATGTTTAAACGGGTGTTTTCTGTTTGCCTGCTATAATATAATGTGTTTTGTTTGAAGGTGTGTTGCGGGTTGGGGTTAAAATAATGATGTTGTTTGACGGTGTGTTGCTTTTGGGTTTTTTTTTTTTTGTGATGTTTGACAGGTTTTGGTCTGCTGTTGGTATTTTATTTTGATGTTTTTTGGCAGGTTTTGTCTGCTGTTTTGGGTATGTTAAATAATGAGAGTTTGACAGGTGTTTTGCGGGTTGGTAATTTTAATAATGATAAGTTTGACAGGTTTGTCTGCTGTTGGGTTTAAAATAATGTGATGATTTTTTGACAGGTGTTGTCTGCGGTTGGTATAATTTTTTAAAGATTTTTAAACAGGTTTTTTTTGCGCGGGTTTTTAATAAAATGATGATAATGTTTGACAGGTGTTCGCTGTCGGGTTTTAAAATAATGATGATTTTTGACAGGGTGTTTGGTCTGGTAAAATAATGATGATTTTTTTGGACGGGGTGTGTTGCTGTCTGGTATGTTAATATTGATGATTTTTTGGGCCAGGTGGTCTGCGTTTGGATTTTAAATTTAATGTTTGGGTTTGACAGGTTTTGTCTGCTGTCTGGTATAATTTTGTTGATGATTTTTGGGACGGGTGTGTCTGCTTTTTGGTTTAAAAATGATGATGATGTTTGACAGGGGTTTCGGGCTGTCTGGTAAAATTTAATAATAATGATGATTTTTGGACAGGGGTGTCTGTTTGTCGGTAAAATAAAAAGGGACGATGTTTGAAGGTGTGTTGCTGTTGGTATAACAATAATGTTTGATGTTTGACAGGTGTGTTGCTTTGGGTTTTTAATAATAATAATGAGGATGTTTGCCCAGGTGTGTCTGCTTTTGGGAAATTATAAAAATAATGATGATGTTTGCCGGGGGGGTGTGTTGTTTGTCGGGAAAAATAATGATGTGTTTGACAGGTTTTGTCTCCCGGGCTGGTAAAATAAAATGTATGTTTGCAGGGGTCTGTGATGGTTAAAAAATAATAATGTTTGATTTTTGGGCAGGTGGGGTCTGCTGTTGGTAAAATAATAAATAAATGATGTTTGACAGGTGTTCTGCTGTTGGTATAAAAATTAATGATGTGTTTGACGGGTTTTTGTGCTGCTTTTGGGTTTTTTAAAAAAATGATGATGTTTAAAGGGTTTGTGTTGCTGTCTGGTAAAATAAAAATTGATAAAGTTTGACGGTTTTGTTGCTTTTGGTATAATAATAATGATATTTTTGGGGACAGGAGTTTTTCTGCTTTTTGGGTTTTAAAATATGGACTGCCCTAAAAACCCTCGGGCCCAGTTTGGGTGGCAAAAATCTTGGGAAATTTTTTTCCCCCAAAATTGTGGTTGAGATTCCATCGGGTTTTTCGTTTCTTTTTCTTGAAGGTAAGATCTTCTTTGCATGGGGGGGGTGGGTAGGTGTCACTGGTGGGGGCGGGGTTATGGGTCATTTGGTGAGGCGGATATGTGTCACGGGGTGAGTTGGATATGTGTCACTGGTGAGGCTGGGTATGTTTTCATGGTGGGGTGGATATGTGTTAATGGTGGGGGCCTGGGTATGTGTCACTGGTGAGGCTTTTTTATGTGCCTGGTGGGGCGGGATATGTTTTCACTGGGGAGGCTGGTTTAGGGTGCACGGGTTTGGGGGGGGTTATTGTTCATGGGGGGTCTGGTTTGTTTTCCTGGTGAGGTTTTTTGGGGTTTCACTGGTGGGGCTGGATATTTTGTAAATGGTGGGTCTGGTATGTGTCAGGGTTTGAGGCTGGGGGTATGTGTAAAGGGTGAGGCGGGAAATATGTGTTAAGGGGTGAGGCTGGGTATGTGTCAGGTGAGGTGGTATGTGTCAGGGTTTGAGGCGGAAATTTGTTTTCACTGGGGGGAGGCTGGATTTGTGTAGGGTTTTAGGCCTGGATATGTTTTTAAAGGGTAAAGGCTGGGTATGGGGTCCCCTGGTGAGGTGGGAAAGGTGTCATGGTGAGGCGGGGTATGTGTCATTGTTGAGGCTGGATATGTGTATGGTGAGGCTGGGTTTTTTGCAGGGGTGAGGTGGGTATGTGTCACTGGTGAGGCGGGGATTGGTTAAGGGTGGGCTGGATATGTTGTCGGGGGTTTTTTGGGGCTGGATATGTGTCCCCTGGTGGGGGGATTGGATATGGGGTTAAAAGGGTGAGGTGGGTTGTGTCACTGGTGGGGTTTTGGGTAGTGTCACTGGTGAGGTGGATAGGGGTTTTCACTGGTGAGGTGGGTATGGGGCCCTGGTGAGGTGGATATGTTTTTCAAGGTGAGGCGGGGATTTGGTAAATGGTGGGGCCCGGGAAATTTTGTGTCGCTTGGGGAGGGGTTTATGGGTGCTTTGAGGCTGGATATGTGTCATGGTGAGGGGGGAAATATGTGTCGTTTGCAGGGGGTTTAGGTGTCAGTGGGGGAGGGGGAAATATGGTAAAGGTGAGGTGGTTATGTGCCCTTGGTGGGGGTGGATATGTGTCCCCCCTTGTGAGGTGGTTATGTGTCATTTTGGTGAGGGGGATATTTTGGGGGCTTGTGGGGGCGGGTTTTTGTGTAATGGTGAGGCGGGTTATGTGTCGTTGTGAGGGGGTTATGTGTCAGTGGTAAAGGCTGGATATGGGTCATGGTGGGTGGATATGTGTCATGGTGAGGTGGGTATGTGTAAAGGGTGGGGGGGTATGTGTCATGGTGGGGTGGATATGGGGTCGTTGTGAGGTGGATTGTGTCATGGTGGGGGTGGATATTTTTCCCCTGGTGGGGGGGGTAGGGTGTGGGTTGTGGGGGTGGATATGTTTTTAAGGGGTGGGCTGGATTTGTTTTCATGGTGAGGCGGATTGTGTCGCTTTTTGGGGGCTGGATATGTGTCAAGGGTTGAGGTGGATATGTTTCTTTGGTGGGGCTGGATATGTGTCAATGGTGAGGCGGGATATTTTGTAAATGGTGGGCCGGGGATTTGCCCACGGGGTGAGTGGATATGTTTTAAACTGGGGGAGGGTTGGATATTTTGGCGTTGTGAGGTGGAAAAGTGTCACGGGTTTGGGTGGATATGGCCCTGGGGAGGCTGGTTGTGTCGCTTGTGAGGTAGTTATGTGTCACTGGTGGGGCTGGATATGTGTGTTTGTGAGGCTGGTTTAAGTGTAAAGGGGTGAGCTGGTATGTGTAAGGGTTTGGGTGGATATGTGCCCACTGGGGGGATGGATATGTTTTCGTTTGTGGGGCTGGTTTTATGTGTCAATGGTGAGGTGGAAAAAGTGTAAATGGTGAGGTGGATATTTTGTAAATTGGTGAGGCTGGATATGTGTCACGGGTTTGAGGGCTGGTATGTGTCCCCTGGTGGGGGCTAAAAATTTGCCACGGGGTGGGGCGGGGAATATGTGTCACTGGTGCGGCTGGTTATGTGTCAGGGTTGAGGCTGGAAAAGTGTCAGGGTTTTGGAGGTGGGTATGTGTCGTTTGTGAGGTGGATATGTGTCAATGGTGAGGTTGGGATTTTTTTGCCCAATGGTGAGGCTGGATATGTGTCAAGGGTGGGCTGGATTGTAAAGGGTTTGAGGTGGATAGGGTGTCGCTTGGGGAGGCTGGATATGGGGTAAAGGGTTGAGGGGGGTATGTGTCGTTTTGGGAGGCGGGTATGTTTCATGGTGAGGTGGATATGGGTCAATGGTGAGGCGGGGTTTTTTTTTGTTCGTTTGTGAGGCTGGGTATGTGTCGCTTTGGGGATGGAAACAATGATATGTGTCGGGGGTGACGTTTGGGGAAACAATGTTTTTGTGCCCGCTGGTGACGCTGGAAAAATGATATGGTCGCGGGTGACGTTTGGGGAAACAATGTTATGGTCACTGGTGAGTGGAAACAATGATTTTGTGTAAGGGGTGACGGGGGGGGAAAACAAGATATGTTTTAAATTGTGACTCTGTAAAAAATATGGGCCCTTGGCTTAAAAACAAAATGTGCCCGGGTGCGTTTGGAAACAAATTGATATGTTTTTCAGTAAAGGGTTTGGAACAATGATATGTGCCCAGGGTTTGGACTCGGGGAAATTTTTGTTTGTGTTACCAGTGACTTTTGGAACAATGATATTTTCACGGGTGAGCTGGAAAAAATGATATGTGTTCCCAGTGACGTTGGGGAACAATGATTGTGTCCGGTGACTCGGGAAAAAACAGTGATATGTTTTAAACCAGAAAAAAAACACAGCGGACGGGGATTAAACCCCCTTGAAAAGTGAGCCCCTGAATGAATGAATGAATAAAAGGTTTAAGCCCCCAAATTTGGGAGGGAGCAAAAAAGAGTGGGGGGACGAGGGAATAGAGTGGAAGAGGTTCGGGGGAGAGGGGACTTAAAAATTTAGAGCTGGAAGAGGTTAGTGGGAAAAGACTTAAAAAATAAAAGTGGAGAGGTTCGTGGGAGGGACTTAAAATAGAGTGGAAGGGGTTTTGGGGGAAGACTTAAGAATAGAGCTGGGGGAGGTTGGGGGGGAAAAGACTTAAAAATCGGGAAATATCAGGCTGATTTGTGGGGGGTCTTGTGGAAGTGGATTTCTACGGAATTGAAAACCCCTTTTCAGCTTTTTTTCCCTTCGCAGGACGGGGGGGGCCCGGGTAAGAACATCAGAGGGCGGCGGGAAAAGAAATCAGGGGAGGGCGGTAAGTCATCGGGGGGCGGCAGGAAGAACATCAGAGGGAGGAAAGGGGTAAAAACCATAAAGGGGGGCAGGGCAGGAAAAAGAACAAAGAGGGCAGGCAGGTAAAACATCAGGGGGCAGGAGGTAAGAACATCAGAGGGAGGGGGTAAAAAAAATTGGCGGGGCGGGGCGGTAGAACATCAGAGGGAGGGGTAAGAACATCAGAGGGCGGGAAGGAAAAAAACCCATCAGGGGGGCGGGAAAGGGAAGAAAATAGAGGGCGGCGGGTTTAAGAACATCAGAGGGCGGGAAAGGTAAAAAACATCGGGGCGGGGCGGGTTTTTAAACCATAGGGGGGCAGGGGGGTTTAAAGGAAAAACAGAGGGGGGGGCCGGGTTTAAGAACATCAGGAGGAGGCGGGAAAAGAAAATCGGGAGGGAGGGGGGGGTAAGAACATCAGAGGGAGGCAGTAAAAATCGGGGCAGGCGGGTAAGAAATCAGGGAGGGAGGTAAGGCTTTCAAAAGGCCCGGGCAGGAAAGAACACAGAACCCGGGAGGTAAGAACATCAGAAGGGGGGCCCGTTAAAAACTTTCAGAGGGGGCAGGTAAAAAATTAGGGGCAGGGGGGTTTGAAATCGGGGCCCGGGCAGGTAAGAACATCGAGGGAAGGGCGGGGGAAAAAACATAGAGGGCGGGGAGGTAAGAACATCAGGGGGCCCAGGCATGAAGAACATCAGGGGGCCCGGGCAGGTGGAAAGAACTCGGGGAGGCAGGTAAGAAAATAAAAAAAGGTGCAGGGCAGGTAAGAAATCAGGGGCAGGCATTTTAAGAACTTCAGGGGGCGGGGCCCAGGAAAGAACATCAGTGGCAGGGCGGGTAAGAAAATAGAGGCCCGGGCAGGTAAGACATCGGGGCCCGGGGCAGGTAAAAAACATCAGGGGGCAGGGCGGGTTTAAAACATGAGGGCAGGCAGGTAAGAACTTCAGAGGGAGGACAGGTAAGAACATTAGAGGGCGGGGCAGGTAAGAAATCAGGGGGGCAGGCAGGTAAGAACTTTCAGAGGGCAGGGCAGGGAAAAAAAACATCAGAGGGCAGGCAGGTAAGAAACATCGGGGGGGGCCCGGAGGTAAAAACCCATCAGAGGGAAGGGAGGTAAGACATCAGAGGGCAGGCGGGGTAAGAACATCAGGGGGAGGGAGGTAAGAATATAAAGTGGCATGGCAGGTAAGAACATCGAGAGCAGGCGGGTAAAAACCCTAGGGGGCCAGGGCAGGAAAGAACATCAGAGGGAGGGCAGGTAAAAAACATCGGGAGGGCAGGCGGGGAAAAACATCAGGGGGGGCAGGTTAGAACTTTTTAAAGAGGGAGGCGGGGGAAAAAAGGAAATCGGGGCCCCCAGGCGGGTAAGAAAATTAGAGGGCGGGGGGTTTTTAAACATCAGAGGGCGGGCGGTAAAAAAATCAGAGGGCAGGGAAAGGTAGAAATAGATGGCGGCAGGGTAAAAAAACTTCAGGGGCAGGGAAAGTAAAAAATCAGATTTGCAGGGCAATTTAAGAAACTTCAGAGGGAAGGGAGGTAAAAACATCAGAGGGCAGGGAGGGAAAGAACACCCAGAAAACAGGCAGGAAAGGGAAATTCATCAGAGGGCTGGTAAGGAAAGAACTTCGGGTGGGAGGGCAGGTAAGAACATCAGAGGCGGGGGCGGGTTTAAAACCATCAGAGGGCGGGGCGGGTAAGAAAATAAAAGGGGAGGAGGTAAAAAACATTGGGGGGAGGGCAGGTTGAAAAGAGGGCAGGCATGTAAAAACATAGGGGGTCAGGCGGGTTTAAGAAATCGAGGGCCCAGGAGGTAAGAACTCAGAGGGCGGGCGGGAAAAAAACTCGGGGGGCAGGCAGGTAAAAAAATCAGAGGGCAGGAGGAAAAAAAACATCAGAGGGCAGGCAGGTAAAAACATCAAAAGGGCAGGCAGGTCAGAAATCAGGGGGCAGGCGGGAAAGAACATCAGAGGGCAGGCGGGTAAAAAAACATTAGGGGGCGGGGCCCGGTAAAAAAACATCAGAGGGCAGGAAAGTAAGAAACATAGAGGTCAGGCAGGTAAGAACTCAGAGGGCGGGCCCCCCAGGTAAAACATCAGAGGGCGGCGGGTTAAAAAACACCCAGAGGGCAGGCAGGTAAGAAAAAAGGGGGGAGGCAGGAAAAGACATCGAGGGCAGGCAGGAAAGGAATCAGAGGGCAGGTAGGAAAGAACTTTCATTTGGGGGCAGGCAGGTAAGAAATCGAAGGCAGGGCAGGTAAAAACATCAGAGGGCGGCAGGTTAAACAACTTTGGAGGGCGGGTAAAAAATCAGAAAACGGGGGTGGGTAAGAAAATGAGGAGCAGTTCACGAAAGAACATCAGAGGGGAGGCGGGTTAAGAACTTCTTGGGAAAGTGCAGGAAAAAAACATCAGGAGGGCAGTGCGGGTTTAAAAACATCAGAGGGCAGCGCGGGTTTAAAAAACATAGGGGGAGGCAGGTAAAAACCCCTCAGAGGGCAGTGCAGGAAAAAACCATAAAGGAGGACGGGAAGGTTAAGAACATCAGGGGGCCCTGTGCGGGTTTTAAAAACCCCAGGGGGGCAGTGCGGGGAAAGAATTTCAGATGGCGGGAGGTAAGAATTTTCAGATGGAAGGGAGGTAAGAACGTAAAGGGGTGCAGCTTTTTGGTTGTGTTATATGACCCCCTTTAGGGTGGCGGGTTTTAATTGGAAAAATTCTTTCTAAATTTCTTGAAGTGCTTTAGTGGGGAAAGGGTCAAGTTTTGTCTTTTTTCCCAAAAAGGGTAAAACGAAAGAGGTTGAAGAATTTCAGTTTTGGGGGGAAGTGGGGAAATTTATGGGTTGTTACGGGAAAAATTTGACGTTCCTGCCAAAGCCTTTTTGGTTTCAGGCAGGTCATGGTGTCAGGGGTTTGATGGAAGCAGATTTGAGTTTTAAAGGTTTTCCTAGGGTTGGTGTGCTGGTCGTCAATATTTTCCTCATTTTGGATTTGTATTCGTAGCCAAGTCAAACCATGGAAATTGGGCGGGTTTGACTGGGGGCCCTACGGGAGCAGTGGAGAAGTGTACTGGTGGTTTTTAAAATAGGTTGGGAGGCGGAAAGTGGGCGGGGTTTGGGTGGGGGGTTTTTAAAAAAAGGTGCTAAAAAGCTCCTTGGGCGTAGGGACAGGTGGCTGATTTAGGGGAATTTTAAAGGGACGTTAGAAAGAATCCGGGGGGACGTGAGCTAAGGTGTTTGAATTGTTCATTGAAAGTGGAGTTGAATGTTCCTGGGTTGGCTCCATTTGCAAGGTGTCCATCATACACCTCGCAGTGTCCGGGAGCTGTGTCCGGAAGTGGAGAGAGGGAGGTGCTGGATAGAGATGGCTGTTGTCCTAAAATTCCAGGCCTGCAGGCTACAACAAGATTCTCTCTGGGATCAATCCCCAACCGTTCCGAGGTTTGTTTAAAACACTGATATTACAGTTTTTTGAGTTATGATGGCGGCATAGAGGACTTGAGCTAGAGTTCACCACACCCACGTTGGTAAACGTTTTATCTTCAAAAATTTACATTTGTGGTCACAGTGAGGCCCATACTAACCTCCCTATGGTGTATAGAATTAAACACAAATGGATTACAATCACATTGTAGCCAGTTGGCTGAGTGGCTCACGCACCGGCCAGCAGTTTACTCACTTATCATGGGTTCAGTCCCCAGGTGTTCCTTGGTTAGTTCTCATCTGTGTTATTATAAATACCGGACTCATTATACTACACAGTGTGTGAGTCGTGAAGATTACTGTTATACCACACAGTGTGTGAGAGTCATGTAAGTTGCTACTGTTATAACACAGTGAGTGAGAGTCAGGTAGTTTCTTACTGTTATAACACACAGTGTGTGAGAGTCATGTAGGTTGTTACTGTTATAACACAGTGAGTGAGAGTCAGGTAGTTCTTACTGTTATACCACACAGTGTGTGAGAGTCATGTAGGTTGTTACTGTTATAACACAGTGTAGTGAGAGTCAGTAAGTTTGTTACTGTTATAACCACACAGTGTGTGAGAGTCATGTAGTTGTTACTTTATAAACACAGTGGTGAGAGTCAGTATTGTTACTTTATACCACACAGTGTGTGAGAGTCATGTAAGGTTGTTACTTTATAACACACAGTGTGTGAGAGTCATATAGATTGTTACTGTTACACCACACAGTGTGTGAGAGTCATGTAGGTTGTTACTCTTTTAACACACAGTGTGTGAGAGTCATGTAGGTTGTTACTCTTATAACACACAGTGTGTGAGAGTCATATAGATTGTACTTTAATACACACACAGTGTGTGAGAGTCATGTAGGTTAGTTGCTGTTATAACACACCAGTGTGCGAGAGTCATGTAGGATTGTTACTGTTAACACAACAGTGTGTGAGTCATGTAGGTTTACTCTGTATAACCACACAGTGTATGATCTAGATCTGTTACTGTTAACCACAGTGTGTGAGAGTCTGTAGGTTGTTACTGTTACACCACACAGTGTGTGAGAGTCATGTAGTTATTCTTTATAACAACACAGTGTGCGAGAGTCAGTAGGTATTACTGTTAAAACCACACAGTGTGAGAGAGTCATGTAGGTTGTAACTGTTATAACCACACAGTGTGTTAGAGTAACGTAGTTTTACTGTTATAACAGACAGAGTGTGTGAGAGTAACGTAGGTGTTAACTTTATAACACACAGTGTAAGATTCAGGTTCGCTGTTAGTGTTATACCACACAGTGGTTTAGTCAGGTGATGTTACTGTTTATACCCACAGAGTGTGTGATACGAGTAATATGGTTACTGTTATACCACACAGTGTTGTGAGAGTCCGTGTAGGTTGTTACAGTTACACCACACAGTGTGTGAGTCATGTAGGTTCTTTCTGTTATACCACACAGTGTATGATTCAGTGATCTCTGTTACTGTTATACCACACAGTGTGATCGGCAGGTTGTTACTGTTATACCACACAGTGTGTTGTAGTTTTTTACTGTTATAACCACACAGTGTGTATAGTCAGTAGGTTTGTTACTGTTATACCACACAGTGTGTGAGAGTCAGAAGGTTTTACGTTATAGACACAGTGTGTGAGAGTCTATAGGTTGTTACTGTTATACCACACAGTGTGTGAGTCGGAGGTTGTTACTGTTATACCACCAGTGTGTGAAGTCGGTAGGTTGTTACTGTTTACACCCAGTGTGTGAGTCGGTAGGTTTTACTGTTATACCACACATGTGTAATGATGGTAGGTTGTTACTTTATACCACACAGTGTGTGATCTTTATAATTATTACTGTTATACCACACAGTGTGTGAGAGCATGATAGGTTGTTTACTGTTATATACCAGTGTGTGAGTCATGTAGGTTTTTCTGTTATACCACACAGTGTTGAATCAGGTTTGTTACTGTTAACCACACAGTTGGTGTTGAGAGTCAGGTTGTTACTGTTATACCACACAGTGTGTGAGAGTCGGTAGGTGTTACTGTTATACCACATGTGTGTGAGAGTCTGTAGGTTGTTTCTGTTTACCACACAGTGTGAGATTCTGAGTTGTTTACTTTATACTCACACTGTGTGTGAGAGTCGTGTAGTTGATTACTGTTATACCACACAGTGTGAGAGATCAGTAGTTTGTTACTGTTTATTCACACATGTTGAGGGTCGTTTGGTTGTTACTGTAATACCACCGTGTGTGAGTCATGTAGGTTGTTACTGTTATACCACACAGTGTTTGTGAGTATGTAGGTTTTGTTACTGTTATGCCCACAGTGTGTTGAATTCGTGTTTGTTGTTACTGTTATACCACACAGTTGTGTGAGGTCAGTAGGTTGTTACTTTATACCACACAGTGTTGAGAGTCATGTAGGTTGTTACTGTTATACCACACATGTGTGTGATCTGTAGTTTGTATCTGTATATACCACACAGTGTGTGAGGCATGTAGGTTGTTACTTTATACCACACAGTGTTGTTAATCATGTAGGTTGTTACTGTTATAACCAACAGTGTGTAGAGTCGTAGGTTTTACTTTAACCACACAGTGTGTGAGTCATGTAGGTTGTTCTTTTACCACACAGTGTGTGATCAGTAGTTTGTTACTTTAAACCACATAGTGTTATCATTAGGTTTGTTACTGTTATACCCACAGGTGTGTGAGTCATAGGTGTTACTTTATACCACACAGTGTTGATTAGGTTGTTACTTTATACCACAATTAAGAATTAAAAAACCACACAGTGTTTGAGAGTCATTTAGGTTTTACTGTTATACCACACATGTGTGAGAGTCTGTAGATTGTTACTGTTATACCACAAGTGTGTGGAGTCAATAGTTTTGTATTAACTTGTTTTATTCTTTACTTACACCACCGTTGTTTAGATCATGTAGTTTTACTGTTATACCACACAGTGTGTGGAGTCGGTAGTTGTTACTGTATACCACACAGTGTGTAGAGTCGTGTAGGTTGTTACTGTTATACCACACAGTGTGTGAGAGTCAGAGTTGTTACTGTTATACACACAGTGTGTGAGAGTCAGATAGGTTGTTTACTGTTTACTACACAGTGTGTTGAGAGTCAGTAAGGTTGTTACGTTTATACCACACAGTGTGTGGAGTCATGTAGTTGTTACTGTTACTACCACACAGTGTTAGAGTCGTAAGGCGTTACTGTTATACCACACAGTGTGTGAGAGTCAGTGTAGTTATAACATACATTGGTAATCTAGGTTGTTACTATACACACAAATGTAGACCGTGAAGTTCAAGTAGGAATTGAATGTTACTATTTACAAGCAGTGTGAGGTCCATGTAGGCTTCGATTAACGATCATAAGCCTACGACTCCATAGTGTGGAGAAAAGTTTATGTAATCAAAATTGGAAGCTGAATTACGTACCCACACGTTGGAGAGTGTTAAGGATTTATTATTAACCACACAGGTTTAAGAGAGTCATGTTACGAATTGCTAACTTTTTTACTATACTACAAGATAACCTGATCAAGTGGAAATAGAGATGTATACGCTATACCACGACAGGTTTCTTCCGACTTAGACATTTACAAAGCCACACTCCATGAGTGGTACAATTGTAATGAACAAAGTGCCGAAGAATGAGATCTAATATGGCACAGCTGTGAATGACTACAACGAAGTTTACAAGGGGTGGAGGTCCTGGTAGAATGTTACTAACTTAGTTGTAGAAATAGACGTCCAAAAGGGAAGCTTAACGACGACATTTCTATACCGACGGTGTGACAGACACACCTGTACGAACACACGATAGTCAGAGATCTCTGTTGGGATCCGACGGGTGAGTGCAGGAAGTTGCTGGAAGAGATGCTCATAGTTGTATGAAAGAAGCCAGGCTAAACCCAGCAGCAGTGTCGTGGACGACATGACAAAGCAGTAGGAGGCATGTTAGTTGTACCCATAGAGTGGGGAAGTGTAGGACAGACTGCAACAGTGTGTAGAGCTGAGGTACTTAACCCAGTGCGTGAGGTGCAGGCTAGGTTTAGAGAGCAGTGTGTCGGTGAGGACATTTCAGTATAGTAGTCTGCAGAAGTGCTGTTGAATGTAGTGAGTTTGGTTTGACGTACCACCAGTTAGTTTTCGTGTGTTGTAGCACACTGCTTGATGAGTCTTGATCTTTTGAAGTCTCTCTTGGACATGTGGAATAGTTACATTCTGAGGTTAGAGCAGTTCAGATTCGTCACGAGGTAAATAGTGCGTTTTCAAAAGGAATTTGGTGAGGTTTGGTGCAGGTGTACTTAACAGCTCCTTCTTCATTAAGTGGAGCATATCAGCTGCGCTCATTTCGGTTGGGAGGTTGGGGGTGGTGTAGAAGGTTAGAGACCCATTAAAGGCTTGGCTTAGGTAACGGTTCCTGTGGTTTCTTCTTCGGTACTTCTTCGACTACTACTTCGTCGTTGTCCGAGGGTTGTTCATAATGTTCTGGTACTATTATCGTCTTCTGTGACTGTTTGAGAGAAGCAGGGAGTGTTGGTCGATTGTGGTTTGTTGGCTGGTGGTGGTGGTGAAAGGTGGCAGTAACGGTGGTGTTGGTTCTGGAGTAGAGTCTTGGTCAGAGATACGAGTAGGACCAGGGGTGAGGTGAAGTTAACAATGTCTGGAATTAGCTTGAGGAGGTCTTGTGATGGTGGCGAGTCTGGAAAGTTGAAGTTTGGCATGTTGTTAAGGCGAAACAGTTCATTGATTGTTGTGTTGAATGAGCCAGGGTTTGCAGCATTAGTGAGGTGTGCATACATCATACAGTATAGCACCCTGGATGGAGCAGCGTCGGAAGAGCAGAGAGGACTGGCTGGGTGGAGATGATTGTTGTGTAGCTTGAAGGAGCTCGGTGGTATCTGATTGAATTTTTGCAATGGCGGCGTATGTTGGCGATTTAGAGATGTTCTTCTTGGTTTCTTCAATGATTTTCTTAGACAGGACTTCTTTACGTAGAGGGCATTTTGGTGCAAGGGTGTGGTGAGTACCCTTGCAGTTGAGGCAGGTAGGAGAGGTAGTGGTAGTAGAACATTCCTTGAAGTCATGGCCGTCTTTACCGCAGTTTGTGCAGTACTTCTTCCCTTTCAGAGGACAGTCAGGCGTTGAGTGGTGATAGGAGTAGCAGGTCCAGCATGGCGAGATGTGGGCGAAACGTTCGGTTCTAAGTGACTTGGATGGAAATGATAGTAGGAGATAGTTAGTAGCCATATCGATGTGATGAATGGTTTTGAAAACCGACAAGTTGAAGAACTGAGACACTTATGCAACACATGGGAATCTTTATTGAAGAAACGTTTCGCCACACAGTGGCTTCATCAGTCCAATACAAAGTAGAAGTGGGTAAGGAGAGTAGAAGTTTGAGGTAATCAGTCCCTCAACCTGGAATCGATGTGTTCAGTCCATCACTCTTGTAGGAAGTGCAGCATAGGAACGAACGAACGAACGAAAGTTCAGGTAAGATCCCAAATGGGATGAGCGGGGAAGACGGGACAGACGAAGAATAGTGCTGGAGAGGAGTGTTCTTAGTCGTAGAAACAGAGCCAGGGCTTAACCCAGCAGCGACGGCGATCGTGGGACAGATATTGAGAAGAGAAATTCAGGCTCTTCTGTTGGGACTCCAGTGGGGTGAGCGGGGAAGGGAAAGGGGCCCTGCGACTTTAGCGCTAGAGAGGAGTGTAGAACTGGGGGCCCTGTCTTAACCCAAAAGCTAAGGCAACGTGGGTCAGAGAATGGTACCTGTCATAGAAGGTACCTGTCATG